>JAJQWJ010000029.1:3681078-3873310 GCA_023637945.1 Phaethornis superciliosus
AAAATAAAATAAAATAAAATAAAATAAAATAAAATAAAATAAAATAAAATAAAATAAAATAAAGTAAAATAAAATAAAATAAAATAAAGTAAAATAAAATAAAATAAAATAAAATAAAATAAAATAAAATAAAATAAAATAAAATAAAATAAAATAAAGTAAAATAAAATAAAATAAAATAAAATAAAATAAAATAAAATAAAATAAAATAAAATAAAATAAAATAAAATAAATGGATTTAAGCCCCACATTCCTGTTCTGCAGATCGATATTCGGTTTTAATTTGGATTTTAGTGATTTTTAAGGGTGGCAAGGGTTTTACCTGGCCTCCTGCAGAGGGGAGGTCATCAGATGATTTTGTGGCAGTCTAATAATCCCTGGTTATTAATCACAACTGATGAGGTCCTGACTTGGGGTGCATTTTGTTTCTCTTTTTTTTTTTTTTTTTTTTTTTTGGGTTGCAGAGAGAATATTTCTGGCTGTGAAAAAGCCGGGTAAATGCTTCCCGGGTCAGAATTTCAACCTTCCCGACTCCTACCTGAAAAAAAAAAAATAAAATAATAATAATAATAAAAAAAAACAGGCTTCAGGCCCTTTTGGAAACCCTGCAGAGACAAAAATCATTTCTGGTCTTTGGGTCCCTTGTTCTGATGGGGTTTGGCTTGGGATCTGCTGCACCCAGGGGATCTTCCAGCCTTTGGCAGGGGTTTTTTTTTGGGAAAAAGTTTTAAAAATCCCCCCCAAATGCTCCTGCCTTGAGGGGCAGCAGCTCCCCAGGCCCTGAAACCAGAACCTCAGGTTTGGGGGGAAATTTCTGCTCTCCAGATCAGAGGGGAAGGAGCTATGGATTTCCCATCAAAGGAGGAGGGAAAAGGTAGGGGTTGGGGCAAAATTCATCCGCAGAAACATTCCCCCCCCCCCAAAAAAAAACATCCGAGCACGTGGGTGCCCCCCCCCCCTCCCACACGTGTTGCTTTGGAGCTGAGGACCCACGGGGGGGGTAATTTTAGAGCTGAGAACCCACGGGGGGGTAATTTTGGGGCTGAGGACCCACGGGGGGAGTGATTTTGGAGCTGAGGACCCACGGGTGGGGGTAATTTTGGAGCTGAGGACCCACGGGGGGGGTAATTTTGGAGGTGAGGACCCACGGGGGGAGTGATTTTGGAGCTGAGGACCCACGGGGGGGTAATTTTAGAGCTGAGAACCCACGGGGGGGTAATTTTGGGGCTGAGGACCCACGGGGGGAGTGATTTTGGAGCTGAGGACCCACGGGTGGGGGTAATTTTGGAGCTGAGGACCCACGGGGGGGGTAATTTTGGAGGTGAGGACCCACGGGGGGGGTAATTTTGGAGGTCAGGACCCACGGGGGGGGGTAATTTTGGAGCTGAGGACCCACGGGGGGGTAAATTTTGGAGGTGAGGACCCACGGGGGGGGTAAATTTTGGAGCTGAGGACCCACGGGTGGGGGTAATTTTGGAGCTGAGAACCCACGGGGGGGTAATTTTGGGGCTGAGGACCCACGGGGGGAGTGATTTTGGAGCTGAGGACCCACGGGGGGGGTAATTTTGGAGGTGAGGACCCACGGGGGGGGGGTAATTTTAGAGCTGAGGACCCACGGGGGGAGTGATTTTGGAGCTGAGAACCCACGGGGGGGTAATTTTGGAGCTGAGGACCCACGGGGGGGTAAATTTTGGAGCTGAGGACCCACGGGGGGGGTAATTTTGGAGTTGAGGACCCACGGGGGGGGGTAATTTTGGAGCTGAGGACCCACGGGGGGGTAATTTTGGGGCTGAGGACCCACGGGGGGGTAAATTTTGGAGGTGAGGACCCACGGGGGGGTAATTTTGGGGCTGAGGACCCACGGGGGGAGTGATTTTGGAGCTGAGGACCCACGGGGGGGTAATTTTGGGGCTGAGGACCCACGGGGGGGTAAATTTTGGAGGTGAGAACCCACGGGGGGGTAATTTTGGGGCTGAGGACCCACTGGGGGGTAAATTTTGGAGGTGAGGACCCACGGGGGGGTAAATTTTGGAGCTGAGAACCCACGGGGGGGTAATTTTGGAGGTCAGGACCCACGGGGGGGGTAATTTTGGAGCTGAGGACCCACGGGGGGGGGTAATTTTGGAGCTGAGGACCCACGGGGGGGGTAATTTTGGAGCTGAGGACCCACGGGGGGGGTAATTTTGGAGCTGAGGACCCACGGGGGGGGGTAATTTTGGAGCTGAGGACCCACGGGGGGAGTGATTTTGGAGCTGAGAACCCACGGGGGGGTAATTTTGGGGCTGAGGACCCACGGGGGGGTAAATTTTGGAGGTGAGGACCCACGGGGGGGGTAATTTTGGAGGTGAGGACCCACGGGGGGAGTGATTTTGGAGCTGAGGACCCACGGGGGGGACACGGGAGCCCCCCCACACTTCCCCGGAGGAAGGGAAAACATCCCACGCGGGTCTGGTACACGGGATGGAGGGGGGGGCAAGGTGTTTTCCAAAGCAGGTCACTAACATGTGGCCAGATGTGCAGAGGCACAGGCTGAGTGACACACGGGGACAACAACCTCCTCCGGGGGGGTACACCCACACCTGGGGGTACAAACACACCCCCACGAGCACCCACAGCTCCCACGCACGTGGGTGTCCACCCCCACCTTCGGCCCACAGAAATCATCCAGCCAGATCTGTGTTAGAAAGAAAAATATCATAATTAACAAAAATAAAAATAATAATTTTAAAAAAAAAAAAAAGGTGTTTATTTCTCAGCCTAGATTCCATATTGCACGCAGGAATTAACACTTTCATCGTCATATACTTACAACAACTTTAAATAAATAAAAATACAGTAAAATCGAAACAGAAAACCCAATACATAGCTGGAAAAGGCTCTTTCCTCCCCTGGGTATTTCTTTTTTTTTTTTCAATGTGTGGTTTAGGCCAGGAAAGGCAGCACCAGCCTGGGAAATCTCCCCCCTCCCCATCCACAGCACCCCAAAAAAATAAATTATCCCTTGGCAGAAGCATCCCTGGATCCAGGAAGGGGGGGGGGGCAGCACATGAAGCCCCCCTGAAGTGACCAATATTTCCAACCCCACTGCATGGGAATTTTTCATCCAGCAACACAAAGAGAGATCAAAGGTCCCTGAAGCCCCCATCCCCAAAATAAACTCTCACAAACCGGGATTACAAAAGCACCACACCGGATCCAAGCTGAGATTATTTTTTTTTTTTTTTTTTCCTGAGTCTAAAGCCGGCTGCATTTTTAAAAGCAGCACCATTTCATAAAAGTTTCCTTTATTTATTTTATTTGCTTTTTTACAAGATACTTTCGGGTTTCTACTTAGACAAATATTTTTATGGAACAACTTAAAAAAAAAAAAATCTGTTTTTGCTTCTTTTGCACCCGCTTGGAAATAAAGCAAGTCCCCTAGCACATTCTAAAGGTGCCTTTCTGTCCTTTAGGCTGTCCTGGCCATGTTGGGAGTTGATCTTTTTGCTCCAAACCCCTCGAACCCCCCCCTCCTCCCCACTCATTGTGTCCTGCAGAGTTTTTGCTTCTTCCAGCCAGCCACCGCTTGGCCTTCTTCAATTTTTTTAGGTCCAAACCAGGCTATTTCAGACAATATTTTGGGCTTTATTTTTCTTTTTTTTCAATCTATTTTCGATGCATCCTCACCCCCTCTCCAATCTCTTACTGGGATATTCCTAGGAGGATTTTTTTTTAATTTTCCTTTTTATTTTTTTTCCTTTTTTCTTTTTTATTTCTTTTTTCTTTTTTATTTCTTTTTTCTTTTTTATTTCTTTTTTCTTTTTTATTTCTTTTTTCCTTTCTATTTCTTTTTTATTTCTTTTTTCTTTTTATTTTTTTTTCTTTCTGGACAGCTTAATACCCTCGTTTAAAAGCAAAAAAGGGGAGACAACAATTCATTCTGAGAATTATTTTTTTTTCCTGCCAACGGGGTGGTTCTGCTACTCGTGGAGCCCCATTCAAGGTGTGTTTGTCTGGAAAGTTTTGAGGTATTTGGTATCCTATTCACAGCTCTCCTCGCATACAGACACCTTTAGGATATCGAGATGCAAATAAAAAAATAAAACCGAGATTTCTACAGCTCCGGGGATGGGTGCGGGGCAAGGACCCCGCACATTCCCAGGGTTAAAAGCTGCGTTTTCCACCCACCCACAGGGAAAAATGTAAAAATACAGAGAGATAAAGACCCCTGGAGCTGCAGAAGCCGGGGGGGGGTCTGCCTGCCCGCTCCCCCCCCCCCCCCGTCTGACTTTCCGCGGTGTTTCTATCCCTTGGAAAATATTCCTGAGTTATTTGGCTGTTCCTACAACGGAGCTGCGGGCTCCGAGCTTTGCTGCTTTTTTATTTATATAAATGTATATTTATATTTTTTAAGCGTTCATTCCCAGCGCGAAGGGGGGGGGGGGGGCGGATATTATCCCCGTCTCCGCGGGTGCGGAACGCGGCCTCCGGTTTTCTGGGGCCCCGCTCGGTCCCATTGACCCGCACGCAGCTGATTTAAATTCTATTTTTCCTAGAAAATACATTTTTAACCCGATCCGGATTTTGGGGGGGGGTGAGCCCCTTGCTTACCCAGCAAAAGGACGCGACCCCCACCCCCCACGCGTGTCCCCCCCCCCCGGGAGCAGGCCGAGGGGAGGAGGGGGGTGCGACAGAAAAAAAAAATAATATTTAAGTGATTCCTATGTGAGCAGCCCGAGGCAAACTCTCCAAAATCGGCTTTTCTGGAAGCTCGCGGGGGCTGGGGGTTGGGTTTTGGGTTTGTTTGGTTTGGTTTGGTTTGGTTTGGTTTTTTTTATTGGGAACCATCCACGGCTACGGATCGAAAGCCCTGAATATTTCGGGGGGAAAATAAACCTCCCTCTTTTGCGAGGAGGAACGGGAGGTGGGGGCGAAGTAAAAGAAAAACCAAAAAAAAACCTCGAACCCACTGCAAAAAAAAAAAAAAAAAAAAGAAAAAAGAAAAACCACTAAAAAACCCCAAACAAGTAAAATAAACATTGCTTTTAGCAACAATTCTCCATCTCCAAGAAAAACAGCGCTTAATAGATACAAAATTCGTTTGACCTTAAAAATGTTGTTTTTTTTTTTTTTAACCCACTGATGGAATTAAAAAAAAAAAAAATGCAACGCGGCCCATGCCAGAAAAGTTGAATATTTTCTTTTGAATTCTGCTTTGATTCTCTTCGCTTTTCCCTTTCCCTTTTTTTCAAAGATCACTCTGAAGGAAATTCTAATTTTTTTTTTTCGGAGGCGAGCGACAATTTTTTGAGCATTATGCACCAAAAAGAAAACCCCGAGCGGGACCCCCCAAAAAAAAAAACCCCACCACTAAAACCCCCCAGCAGCTTTGATTTGCCTGAAGTTTCCAAACCGGAGCGGACTTCAGAGCCCCCCTCGGCCTTTGATGCCAAAGCGGGGTGGAAATCACATCAGAAATAGTCAAAAGAAGCAGTGACAAAGCCACTGGATCCTATTTCTTGTGGCCCTAAAGCTTTTACAGGCCTCCTACCTTCAGGCCAGCGGATTTTGGGTTATTATCCAGCAAAAAACTCACTTTTTTTTTTTTTTACTTTTTTTTTTTTTTTTTTTTTAAGCTTTTAACACACACGCAGCAGTTTCAAATAACTTCCTCTCCAAGCCTTCTGGTTTCTTTTAGCAAACAGAATTTCCTGGTCTTTTTAAAGCTGGTGTTTTCTTCCTGTCTTAAGTAGACAGAAAGCATTACACTGTTATTAATATAGTTATTTGGGAGAACTGCTCCCAGGTTCCCGGGATTGACTCGGCCCGAAGAGGGCTCTTTCTGCTGCCTGACATCATTATTTCTCTCTGCGTGGGATTATTAGGACTTTAATCCAATGCATTTATGGAGGAAAAGGGAGAAAATTGAGCTATTCTTTCCTTGTTGGTTTTGGTAGATAGGTGGGGGGGGTGGGAAGGTGCCCTGAGCCCCTGCCCGCCCCCCCTTTTCCTGAGCTCCGCTTTTCATCCCAAATCCCTGTGCTGGGAAATAACTCACCGCGTTTAGCAGTAGGGAGGGGTTGTTTTTTTTTTTTTGGGGGGGGGGGGGAGGTAACCATCCGCCTCCCCATTTCCCCCGAGTTTGAGCATAAAACTCATCCCTAACCAACATCAGCCCCCGGCACATTTATGGAGAGAAAAATTAAAAAAATAAAAATCATAATTCAAAAATCCCTCTCCCCGGGCAGAGAGGGGAAAGCGCCCTCCTCCCCAAAGACGAAGCCGTACAGAAACTCACTCACAACCCCCCCCAAAATTCCTCCCGCACCCCCCGGACCCCACACGACTCCTCCGGGCAGCCCCTTCCCCTCCCGGGACCCCCGGCTCGGGCAGCCCGGGAGTTCGGGGGCTCGGGGGGGACCCATTCCCCTCCCCCGGGACACCCCAGCCCGGCAACCCCCCCGGCTGCCCCCCTGCCCGCCCTGCAGCTCTCAGCTGGTGCATGGAAACCTTTCCTCCGGGCCGTCCGCTGTCCTTAGAAATCCTCCAAGCTATAGCCCCGGAATTTCAGGCTGGGGGGCACCGGGATGGCGTTGCCCCCCAAGTGCCAGCTCCACAGCGGGTGAGTTTTGGAGAAGGCCCAGGAGTTTTTGACCCCCAGGGAAGAGGCAGGACACAGATCCCCATCTTCCCCCACCACCAGGGAGGGAATACAGGGGAAGTTGCCCATGAGGCTGAAGGAATTCCGAGGCGGGGTTGGCCCGGCGCTGCCGAGGCGTTTGCAATGAGTGTTTCCCTTTTTGGCATTCCTCCTTTGAGTCTTTTGTGGCCTCCCTTTAGAGGAGCTCTGTTGCCTTTCTGCCTCAGCGCCTCTGGCAAGGCGTCTGCGCTTGGCATTCCTTTCCGAGCCATTGCCTTTCAAAGCTTTGTTTGACAAGGTGCTGGGGCTCTCTGCTCTTTTGGAGCCGGGGGATTTCAGCTCTGCAGCTTTACAAGGCTCCGTCCTCCCTCCGGGCCGCAAACTTTTCCCGTCCAGGTTGAAGCCTTTGGCGTAACACCAGAGTTTGGACTGACGGATCAAGCGGTCAAAGTGCTCCCCCCGGGGCTCCTCTGGGGGTGCCGGCCCGGGGCTCCCCGCCAGCTCCTCAGCCGGGGCTTGCGGGGCCGGGCCCGGTTCTTGGGCGGGTTCCGGCCCAGTTAAAGCTCCGCTTTGCCTCTCTGCTTGGTCACTGGGGCCTAACGAGGCTCTATTGTTCGAGGCATCTTTGTGCAAATCCTTCCCTTTGGCGCAGGGCTCCGCGTCCCCAAAGCCTCCCTCCTTTTGTGGCGGAGCCCCCCCAGGGGTGCTGCTCGGGGAGGGAGGGGGGGAGGAGGAGGAGGAGGAGGAGAAGGAGGAGGAGGAAGGGGAGGCCTCCTGCTTTGCGTACAACTCCGGCAGCTGTTGGACCCCCGAGCCCAGCGCTGCCACGGGGCTCAAACTTTCCAAAGTTGATGCTCGCAAAGTCCTGGCCCAGAGCTGCTGGGAGAGGAAGAGGAGGTTGGGGTCAGGGCGCAGGGCTTTGCCCACGCTCGGGGGGGGCTCGGCGGGGGGGTCCTGGCCGAGGGGTTCCCGGGGGGGCTGGAAGCGGGGCAGAGCCGCCTGCCTGTACCGGGTGCTCTGCACCGAGTCCCCGCTGCACAGCGAGCTGCTCTCCGACTCCGAGGAGCTGCCTTCCTCGCTGCTGCACGAAGTGTCCCCTTCCTCCTCCTCCTCTTCCTCTTCCTCCTCTTCTTCCTCCGACGAGTCGCTGGAGGTGGCGGGACTGGAGCCACGGAAATCCAGGCTGGAATCCGAGTCGCTGGAGTAGCCGGCCGAGGTGCCCTGCCTCTTGGAGCCGGGGAAGACGGAGGATCGGCTTTTCCTGGCCCCCCCCGTCCCCTTCTCCTCCGGGAAAAGCCCCTTGGCACAGCAGGGACCCCGCTTGCGCCTGCCGGGCTGGGCGAGCGCGGCCGCTTGCGCGGAGGGCTGCGCGGCGGCGGGATGCAGCGAGGCCAAGTCTCGGGGGTACCCGGCCAGGACCCCGGCGAAAAGCCCCCCCCCGCCCCTCCCCGCCAGCCCGCAGCCCCTCCGCCCCCGGGGGGGTTTCTCGAAGGCGGGGAAGGCCCTGGGGAAGGGCTGGGGGAGAAGGGCGGCGGGCGGCGGGCGCGGCTTGGGGAAGGCGGGGGGCAGCTTGGCAAAAGTGGGGGAAAATTTGGAGAAGGGGGGGGAGGAGGGAGCGCAGCAAGCCCCGGCTCTGCAGGGAGGCAGCAGCTGGGGTCGGGGACAGGGGAAGAGCCCCCCCGGGTCCGGCAGCAGCAGCTGCTCCCTCCTCTTGCTCTTCCTCTTCCTCTTCCTCCTCCGGGGGCTGAGGCTCTTGCAGGAGATGCAGAGAGCTTCCAGGTCCGCCTTGGAGATGAGGGAACATTTCACCGCTCGGGTGGGCACGGAGTTGATGGCTTTGAGGGTCCGGAGCTCTTTGAGATCGCAGCGTCGGCTTTTGATCTTTAAGGTTTCCATTTTCTTGCTGATGGTGGTCCTGGGGATATCCTTAAACAGGTCGCTGAGGACCTGGGCCAAAGCAAACATCTGGGTGCCATTGATCTGTAAGTATCCCAAGTTTATCCCTTCGATTTCTTGATAGCCGGCATGAAAATCCCCCGGCCTGGCTTCCCCATTGTAATCCATGGTGGCTGGAACAATTCCGAAGGTCCCTTCGCAGGTCAGGAACATTTTGCAAGGAGCGTTTACTTTGTCTCTTTCAAAGGGGGCATTGAAAATAAGGACATTTTTTTTTTCCACTGCCTGATCGCACTCATTTCTACCCCTTCGGAGAGGTGGGGGAGGGGGAAAAAATAGGGGGGGGGGGAAAAAAAAGAAAAAAAGAAAAAAGAAATAATAATAATAATAAAAAAAAAAGCCAAAGCAGTCGATCTCCCTTTCAAACGCTCCACTCAATGGTTTGCAACATCTTCCGAACACCCAGTTCCTCCGCCTGCACCGCCGCTTGACTCCTCGTCTTCCCCCTCCCCAGCACAAAAAAAAGAAAGAAAAATCAAGAAGTCAAACATCTTGCATCGTCCAGACTCCCCCCGACCACCTCCCCCCTCCCGCGCCCGCGCACCCCACCTTCCACTTCCAAAATAATCTCTCGGGGAGTGGGGGGGGGGCGGGAGGGAGGGGAGGAATCAACAAGCACAGACCCCCCCCCCCCTCTTTGCCTGGGCAAAGCCACTGAGGTGCTTGAACAAACAAAGCTACCGACGAGGGGGGGCGAAAAAATGGCAGCGGAGGAGGGGGCCCCGGGGCTCCGGTGCGGTTCCCACCTTCCCCGGGCTCCGCACTCGCGGCCCCTCCGCGGTGTTGGGGATATTCTAGGGAACACCCCAGCGAGCCCTCCCCGCCACCCGCCAGCTGATTGGGCCCCGCGGGCTCGTGATGTCACAACCCCCCAACATTTCACACGCACACCCCCGCGGAAAACCTCAGAAACCCCTGGGCGGGCCGCGGAACACCGCGCAACGCGGCCCCACCGCCCCCAGCCCCGCCGCACACAATAGAGGCAGCGCTGGGGGGGGGGGGGTTGTGTTTTGGGGTGGGTTTTTTTTTTTTTCCCCTTAAATAAATTAAAATAATAATAAATATTACACATTCCGCCGTATTTTCGATGGGTGCATGGGTGCCTCTGCTTTGTTTCTGCTTGCTTTTTTTTTTTTTTTTTGGTTTTTTTTTTTTTTTTTTTTTGGTTTTTTTTTTTATTTTTTTTTTTTTTTTTTTTTTTCCGCGCAGGGTTGTTGCGCCTTCCCAAATCTGCCCGGATTCCTCTGGGGTGGGTGTGTGTACGTCTAGATTTAATAAAGCGTGAAAGATATTACTCTGAGCGAGTTGTTCAAACCGATTGACTCCTCAACAATTCATCCTTCAGCCCGCAGTGGAATGCTTATTAATTGCCAATTACTGTATTTATTAGCCGGAATGAGCAGGGGCTGGAGCGCTATCAACTCCAATATCGGCAATATGTGCAAAGAAAAACGACGCAAATATAGTTATATTCCTTTTTTACTCACACACAGGCTTTATTCACTTTGCATCTTTTTCTTCCAAACTTTTTCTTAAAAAAAAAAAACAAAAAAAACACGAAAAAAGACAAAAAGAAATTCTTTCGCGTGCCTTCGCGCTGCTGAACTTCATTTAAAAACTTGAAATCCCAAGATTTATTCAGCATTTGGTAGCTCGCTCCTGCCTTAGAACCCAGGGGATGTTTTCCCAAAAAGTTAAGCTGCAGAGTTTTGCCTCTAAGGGGGGAAAAGGGGAGAAGAAAAAAAAAAAAAAAAGGAAAAAAAAAAAGAAAGAAAGAAAAAAAAAAAAAAGAAAGAAAAAAAAAAGGAGAAAAAAAAAAAAAAAAGAAAAAGCCCCAAGCCCTTCCCCAGCCCGCAGCTCCATTGTCCCCTCCTCTCAATTTCTTTATAAACCTGGAGCTACTTGAGCGGAGTGAGTGGAGCCGCGGAGGCTGGACCCAGGGATTTAAACTCTGCTCAGGAGGCTGATTTTGGGGAAACAGTTACCTCGGAAACCTTTCTGGGGGAAGGGAAGCTGCAGCTCTGCAGCCCATGCTGTTCCCTTTCAAGCTTCGTCTGTCTCCCACATGAAAAGTTGCTTTTAGTCTTCCTCCGGGTTTTTTTGTTTGAGTTTTTTGGGTTGTTTTTTTTTTCCCCTATTTTTTTGTCGTTCAACTGCAAAGCCGGAGTAATTTGATAATAATAATTTGTTCAACTATATGTACAATCAACCACAAATGATCCCGATTTAGAAACAATCCCAGAGGAGGAGGAGGAAGCGCATTCCTGAGTATGCGTGTAAAAAAAATTAAAATAACTCCAACATCGCCTTTAATTTGGGAGCGGAGATCACCTGATGGGCTTTACCTTCTCTCCGGCTGAGGAGGGGGGAACCTCCCGATTCCAATTTCCATTCTAGAGGGGGGGGAATCCCTGCCAAAGTTTTCCCCCTCCCCAGCACCCATGGGCGCACAAAACGTTTGGCCTTGCTGAGGAAAAAAAAAAAAAAAAAAAAACAACAAACCCAAACAACCTTTTTCCAGATCTGGCTGCATTAAACCACCACATTTCACCCTCGTTTTCCACAGGCAAGAGTTTCCTGTGAGTAAAGGTCTGCCGGCCAACACAAACACCAAATTCCTCTTTGTTTGGGGCAGAGAGGAGGGGGAAGAGTTTGCATCGCGCTGGATGGAAAGTGGGGACCCTGCAGCCGGGTCCTGAGGCTGTTGCTGAGAAAGAACCACCAAAAAAAATCCCACTTGCAGTGGGATTCCCCAAATATACAGAAAATCCTGGGGTTTTTTAATTTTTTTATTTTTTTTCCACGGAAAGCCAGAGCCATTTTACCTATAGCTTTGCTCCGTGCCAGACTGGAGGAGGGGAGGGAAGGAGCTGGCAGGGAATATCCCTGTCCCATGCAGCTGATGCAGGGAGGGGGGAATCGTAAAGAAAATACAAGTTGGAGCAGGGCAATAAATCGTCCCCGATGGCTTGTGGGGTTTTCGAGAGGACCCGGAGGCCAGGAGGAAGCAGGGCTGAGGGGAATGTATGGATACGTCATTTCCCAGGAAATCTCTGTCAATAGGAGCACAAATAGACAATATTTTGGCGAGGGATAAAGTTCTATAGGGAATACGTGTTGGGGGGGGTGGGTGACGTCTCTATAGGCACAGGGTCAGCTCGACATGTCCCTAAATATATATATATATGTGTGTATATGTATATATCTAGTGGTGGGAGGGTGCAGGAGGCCAGGGTGTTGCTGCACAAATTAAAAAAAAAAAAAAAAAAAAAGCTTTTTTGTGCCCCGTGTTCCTGCTGGAGGTGCCCTCGGTGTCCCCACTGAGGGTCCTGTCCCTCCCTATAGCACCCTCACCCCCAGTCCCCCTTGGTCGGGAGTGGGTGCCCGGGGGCTTCTCCACCCCCCTGGGTGGCTCAGGCCTGAAGTGGCCACGGAATGGGCCGCTCCGTGGGTCCCACGCGAGGGGACAGTGGGGTTGTGCTGGGGGGAATGGGGTCCCCAGTGACACTGAGCAGGGAAATGGGAAAGGCAGGAGAGCCGGCAGTGTCTGCATGTGTGTGTTTGTATCTTGAACTGGTGTATTTCTATAGTTGTGTATTTAGGTGTTTGGTTACACAGCGGTGTATTTAGATATTTGTTTATTTACCTATTAGTGTATTTATGGATTTGTCGAGCTCTGTATTTGTCTATCCACATATTTCTGTATTCCCATCCAAGTCACCTCTCCTGAAGGCAGAGAGAGGAATTTCCAATCCCCTTAGGGGGACAGAATAATAACGCGGGGGTCCCCACGGTGATATTCACCCCTGAGACACCTCCCGGGGGGGTTTCTCCTCCTCCCTCTCCGGGCTGGTTGTTTCTCCCGAAGGCAACAATCATCCCGGGGCTGTCCCTATTCCCAGGGGGGGTTTGGAAGCTCAGAGCCCCCTTCCCCTGGCTGGGGCAGCCGAGGACAAGAGATGAGGGCAGAAATAAAAAGGAGGGGGGACACTTCTCAGCTGAGTTTACTTCGGTAACCCAACCCCCCCACAGCCCCCCTGCTCGGGGTGGGTTTGGGGAGGAGGGGTTTGGCTTCCCACGCGTGAAGTCCAAGGGGTTGGGGGGGCTGGGGGGGGGTCGGGGGTCCCAATCCTGCATCCCTCTCGGGCATCCCGTGGATGTTCCACGTTGGTTTCTTGGTCTCTTTTTCTGTTTGACCCAATGCAAGGGCATGAAAAGCGCGGGAGAGGAAATTAAAAATTAAAACACAACAAAAAAAACCTCGAGAAAACAAACCCTGAAAACCCCAAAGAGTTTTAGGAAGAAGTTTTAGGGGGTTGTTGCCAGGTCTCTCAGCTTGGGGAGGGGGGGATGGTGGAGGGTTGGCTTTGGTTTAGAGATCCAGTCGCACTTGTGGGTCTCCCAGGTTCAACATCCCTCGCAGAGAGGAGGCAGAGGGGGGTGTGGGGGGAGAGGTAAAAAAAAAAGCAGGTGCCACCAGGAAAACAGGAGGGATACAGAGGGTGGGAGCTGGGGCGAGGGTGGAACACACAGAGCAACCACTGTTTTGGGAGGATATATCGGAATTACCACAAAAAGAAAGAAAAAAAAAAAGGAAAACATAATTATTATAAATAAATATTGCTCCAGCTGAATTGTTCCCACTGCAGGGATTGGTTTTACCTGTTTTCTTTTCTTGTGAGCAACAAATCCCTGAAAATGAGGTGGCCAAAATGATGCCAAGATCCCTGTGTGCAGAGGGACAGTAAGGGACATCCTGGCCATGCCCCAGCCAGATCAGATCCCCCCAGCAAACTCCCACTTTTCCCCTCTAGAAACCTGCATGGAGGGGATGGGATTTCCCACCTTCCTGCTGCTGCTGGGGAGCTCCTGGGGAACAGGAGACCCAGGCCCTCTGAGAGGATAGAAAAGCCCTTTTGTGCAGATATAATGGCTGTTTCCGAGGAAAATACTGAAATTCTGATTTTTTTTTTTTTTTTTTTTTTCCTTAAACTGAAAGCTGGGGGAACTGCAAGCAGATCAGCACCAGGCACTGCTTGAAACCCCCAATATTTTGATCAAGACAGTTACTCCTGACAGGCACTTAAACTGTCCACTATGAAAATATTTCTACAGATCACTTGGTGCACTGGCTTGTTAAACATCTCTGGTACATTTTACAGGCTAGAGGAGGGAGCTGGAGAAGCAGACCCAACCCAACCCAACCCAACCTGGCCAGCCCAGAAGGAAAAAAATTCCTCCTTCACTTCAGGATGAAGGGTGGGTGACTTTCTTACCCTTCTCCCCTCCTCAGAATCCACATTTATACTGCCAGCAGCCAGGGATTGTTAAAAAGCTCTCAGATGCACTCAGAGACAGAGATATTCCCTCTTGCTCACATGGGATGGGATTGTTTTTTAAGTTTTCCCTCCTATTTTTCAGCATTTCCATCCTTCTCCATGAGTAGTTTGTGAATAATTTTCAATGAAACCACTGAAACGTTTCTCTCCCTTCTCAATCTCAACCTCAAGCACATTGTATCACTAGCTGATATTTTAATAAACCCTACTATTCCTAAAAGAGTGTTTGACTTTCTCTATTTATCATTTTTCATATTTCTAACAGGTTTTTTTGTAAAACCAGTGGCTGAGGGGAGCAGGTCTGGATCTGCAGATTTGCAGTGGCTTCATTAGTAGATGCTTGGTTCTTTTCCACTTTTTTATTATTATTTCCCTCAGGTCCTACCCCAGTGCAAACAAAAGCAATATTTAGGGACAATTTGTAAAGATGCAAATCCCACTCTCTTTTGTTTTAAAAACACCAAGACAGAAAGTGGGTTTAGTTTGGACCCAGGCTCAGGTCAGGGCTGGCCCTGCTGCTGCTCTTGTTCCCCTTTTCTTCCCCGTCAACCAACACAGGTTTGAGAGGAAAAAGACAAAAAAAATCACGAAACAAATAGCAGAAAATGTGCAATCTGATGAAAACTGCGGGGTTTAAACTCGGGGAGAGGCCTAGGAAGGAGATTGCATCAGACCAAATGGTGCAGCTCAGAGTTTCAAGGTTTCAAGCCTGGCTTGGAGTAAAACCGGGAGCTTTAGGGCAAGTCCTGGGGAGCAGATCCCGAAAGGATGGAGAAAGGAGTCGTTATTTTTTTTCCTGGCCTGGGAGGGGGGTCCCAGAGTAGGGAATGAAGAACGGACCCATCCTTCCACTGCCTGCAAACATCCCCAGGTCGCTCCTCCAAACTTTCTGCTTTATTTCTCCCCTTCTTAATGAGCAGCCTTTCATCATCCCCTAAACAAAGAAACCACATTTTTTAAAGAGCAGCTGAAGGAAATTATAGAGTAATAAACACCACCGATGGGGGAAAAAAAAATAAAATAAAAATGTTTGCTTGTTTTCCTAAGCAAATGCGGCTAAAGGCTTCCAAGAGGGATTCTTCTCCTGGAGAAATCCTTGTGAAGGGGCTGAGAGGAGAGATGCGATGGGAGAATCTCCCTTTTTCTGATGTCTTCAGCCAGGCTATTTTCCCCCCATTATTAAAAATTATGTTTTTGTGGCGATTGAGGGAAGGGTATGAAGAAAGAAAGAAAGAAAGAAAGAGAGAAAGAAAGAGAGAAAGAAAGAAAGAAAGAAAGAAAGAAAGAAAGAAAGAAAGAAAGAAAGAAAGAAAGAAAGAAAGAAAGAAAGAAAGAAAGAAAGAAAGAAAGAAAGAAAGAAAGAAAGAAAGAAAGAAAGAAAGAAAGAAAGAAAGAAAAGAAAGAAAGAAAGAGAGAGAGAAAGGCAAAACCCCCACCCAAACAACAACAATAACAAAAAAGAAACAAACCCCACAAAAAATAACAGGCTTCTAAGAAAGAGGAAAAACGAGTTTGTAGATGGGAGATTTCATGCTTCAGTCTTAAAGCCAGCAGAGAATTTGCATTATTCTGCTGTTGCTTTTTGATGTTTCCCATATTACTGGTCGGTTTCTCTATTAATCCCGACTCTTGCTCTTTTTATATGGGAATAACTACTAATAACAAAAATATTTTGCAGATGAGTAAATGATAAGCTCTGGACAATTACTCTTTAACAAGAAATCTAGGGAAATTCTCTCATTTGGTCCAACCCATTGATTTACTGCTAATGCAGGATTTTGTTCATTGGTTCAGTCTAGAAGTAAAAGAATGATGGAAAATAATTTTCTTGTTAAGATTAAACCCAAACTCCTCCTTGCCCTCCAGTAAGTGCTGGTATCAACAGAAATTAAAGGCCATCCAAGAAAGCCCCAGTCTTTCAGTGTTTTTATAAGGCAGAAAGTAGTTCTGGATGTTGCCTTTTCCCTCCAAGACAATTTTATATTCTTCGGAAAACATTTATCAATTCTTATTTAAATTTCATTCATACCTACACCACTTCTTCCTTAACTTTTAAACGTTTTGTTTAAAGCAATTAAGGTTTTAAATTCCTCTTGACAGACAAAATACCCTCGGAGCATTTTTAAACCTGTGGCAAGTTTCATGTTGTCAAACTTGAAAAGGGAAAAAAAAAATAATTATATATATATATATATATTTTTTTTTACCTTTTGCAAAGTATTTCTCCTGCCTGTTATTGATTGACAAGTTTATTATTATTATGAATGGATTCTCCCATTTCCCAGTCCTCTTCAAGGCCTGATGTGGATTGAGAGCCTGACCAGTTGCTTATTGACCCATGATGGCTATACAATGACCCTGCTGCCCCCAGCCTGACCCTGGGACCCCCGAAGGACCCAGCCCAACAGAACAGGGCTCAGATATGCAAAGTTGGAGCTTTATGGGCTTTGGGGAAAGGAGGGGGAGGTTGCAAAGTGGGTGAGGGTTTCATTAACAAAAATCTGTTTATTGTAAATATGAAAATAATTAAAAAAATTAAATTAAAAAAAAAAAAAGGGTTGTTTAAAGGAATATATCCTGAAGGATGGCAGCTCCCTTCGGGATGGGGAATGCTGGAAGCCTCCAAGCCCTTTTTCTACCAACACATGTCCCTAATTGGTGACAATAAAAGCAGAAAAGCTCCACTCGTGCTGCTGAGTTGCCTGGCCGAGGGGCACTGAGTGTTGCTCCATTTCGAAAAGTCAAGGAAATTTGCTCAGGTTTGAAGTGGCAGATTCCTTCGGGAAGGAAAAGACCAAAAACCCGTGGGAAGGGCCCCTCGCATCCCGGGGTTTCCCTTCCCTCCCCAGCAACATCCCCGGGGGGGGGGGGGGGGGGAGGTTCTGCTTGTTGCTCAGAACCGAACCCTGAGAGGAAGCAAGGCCTTTAAAAATGAAGTCCAAAAGCTCAGAGGGAATATCAGCATTAATATTCACCCTTTTATTTTTATTTTTTACCCAATATTCACCCTTTTATTTTTATTTTTTACCCACAAAGTGAGAAAACGAAGGGGAAAGACATCTCCTCCTCTCCCTGAAATGCAGCTCCTCTGCTTCCTCACCCTGCAAGATTTGGGGGGAGAAATAATAATTCTTTGTGGGAGGCAGGAGATGGTACATGGCCCCAAGAACGTGGCCTTTGGGAAAGGGGATTTCCCTCTGCTTCAGAAACTCAGGGGATCCGCTCCCCACCCTCTCTCCCTCCTTTAATGGAGATGCAGTTGTTTAAATAATTCCCCTCTTCCCAAAACAAATGCAGGAGAATGAAAGCTCATTTTTTATCCTAATTGATGGATCACTGAAGACAAGCCTTTGAAGAAAAAACGGCTGTCAACAGTGGGAGATACCCGGAGCATCTGGGTTAGATAGGTAAAAAGCAAAAAGCAACCTGAATTTTTGCAGGGCTGGATGCTCTCAGCTTATAAACCACGGCGATTGCTTTTGATTTCACCATAAAAAAAAAAACAACAACAGCAGCAGTAAGTTGTTCCGACACCCTGAAAACATCTGGATTGTAAAGTTTGCTGGTTTCTGGCAACAGCAACAACAATAATAATAAAATCCCTCGCCATCCGGGCTGATCCCCGGGGTTTCGCCAGAGTTTTCGGTTCGAGATGTTTGTTTTGCTGAAAATAGAAAGAAAATTTATATATAGACAGAAAATTTATATATTTGTGTGTGTCTCCCGAGCACCTTCCCGGCTGTGGATGCAGGGAATAACACAGAGGGGAAAAAAGAGGAAAAAAGGAAAAAAAGGAAAAAGAGGAAAAGCTTTTGCTATTTTAAATATTGATCTCAAGGATCTCTCTCCCATTAACCCCTCTGCTCGGGAGGAGGTTGCCTCTGTTTGTCTTTGTTTGATTTTATTTTTATTTTTTTAACCCCCCGCTGCCAAAGGGTTCTCGGTTTCCTAAGACCTAAGGGGAGAGGATGGCAACGAGCTGGGAAATAAGAAAATAGAAGATATTTGCCTTTCCCTCCAACATGGTGATTTCATCCCGGTTTCAGGTCCATTTCCTAGGAATCTCCTCCAGAATTGTCCCGCTCCCTGGGCAGCGGGGAGGTGGTGATGCTGAGTTATTTTTTATTTTTTTTTTTCTCTCCCCCAAATAGAGCTGAGACAAAGAGATGCCTCTGGGACCGCTCACAAACCATCAGCTAAAAATCGAAGCCCCAGCTCCTCCCCCCAAATTCCCGGGTAGGTGGGTGCCGGCCGGGGTGCTGTGGGTGCTGCAGGCTGGGAGAGGGGCATGAAAAAGCGGTGAGAGGCGTTGTGTCCTTGTCCCGGCTCCATCCCTTCATCCCAGCGCTCCTCCGCGTAAATCTCCGCGTAAATCTTCCCCTTCCCGCAGCCGCACTTCTCAGCAGCGGCTCCCGAGCTTCGCCGGTAACTTTCTCCTTTGCCTTCAGCAATGCACTTAAAAAAAGGAAAAAAAAAAGAAAAAAAGAAAAAAAAGGGGGAAGAAAAAAAAAAAAAAAAACGGAAAAAAAAAAGAAAAAAAAAAAAGAAAAAAAAAAGGGGAAAAAAAAAGAAAAAAAAAAAGGAAAAAAAAAAAAGAAGGAAAATAGAAAAAAAAAAATTAAAAAAAATCAATTTCCAGGACGCTGCCCCCATCGGAGCCCGGGCACTCCCTTTAGTGGGGGATCCGGGCTGGAAGGACCCGGGAGCCTCATCCCAAGCTTCTCCTTTTGGAAGAGCAAGGACCTGGCTCTGAGAAACCCGGAGACTGCCGAGGAAAGTTCTGCTCAGCTTCGGCTGCTGGGATGGAGGGAGAGGAGAACAGGGAATGTGTGGGACACAGAGGGAACCCCAGGAGAGGATGGGTGGGTGGGGGGGTGGGTGGATGGATAATTGGGTGGATGGATAATTGGATGGGTGGGTGGATGGGTGGATGGATGGATGGGTGGGTGGGTGGGTGGGTGGATGGATGGGTGGGTGGGTGGGTGGGTGGGTGGATGGATGGGTGGGTGGGTGGGTGGGTGGGTGGATGGATGGGTGGGTGGGTGGGTGGGTGGGTGGATGGATGGGTGGGTGGGTGGGTGGGTGGGCTGTAGGGAGAAACAGCCGAGGAATAATTCAGCTTCTTGCTGTCATTCCCATTTCTGGAAGGCTTCACACCTCCGGAAAAACAGACACGTCCCCTCCAGCGGACCCCTAGCACCCCCACCTTCCCACTGGGGCTGATCCCGGCTCTGCTGCTGCCTCGGGGGTGTCCGGAGGATGCGGGTTTGGGGGGGCTGGGGCTCATCCAGCACCCCCGGGACAGCCACGGGGCAGGGGTCGGTCCCAAGGGGATCCTTGAGATGCTGGCGCCCTCCGGAGGTCTCGCCCAGCCGGCCCAGCCTCAGGGCACGCGTTTTGGGGTTTTAAAAAAAAAAAAAAAACAAACCAAAAAACCAATAAAAGGACATTTTTAGGCTTTGCCCAGCAGAGGTCCCCGGCTGCCTTCCCACCAGCAGCTCCCCGGGGCCTGCAGCCACCCGGGGGCTCCGTGGTCCCCCCCCCCCCCCTTCTCAATTCTCAGGGGGTCTGCTCAGTCCCCCCAACCCTGAGCATCACATCCCCACGGCCATGGGACCCCATGGGGCTGGTACAGACCCCCCCGAGGGGGTTTTTCTCCTCCATGGGTCTCAGCGTCACATTTCTTGGTTTGCTCGGCAGGAAGAGAAACTCTTTGCTGGGGGAGAGAGCAAAATTTCACCCCAACATTTCACCAAGGGATGTGTTTCTGTGCCCCCCATGCCAGGGTACACAGCAACGCGGTCCCCGAGAGTTTATTTGACTGAAAAACACGCAGCAAAATTCAAAGATGGGACCTGGAAACCCACCCAGTGCTTTGGGTGGTTAAAGCCACGCAGGGGAAAATTCGCTCACACCAACACCACCCTCACCCCCCCACACACACCCAGAAAGGGGCCCGGAGGGAAAAGCACCCCTAAAACCTGCCACGTCAGAGCTGACCCTCAGAAAAATCACATTAGCCCAACTCTTCCTGCCCCTCTCAGTGGCACAGCTCTGTAAAGCCAGGCTCGGTTTCAGTTGCAGGTCTCCTCACTATTTTTGTCATCCCACTGTCACCCAGCCAAAAGAGAGCGAAAGGAAGACAGAGAACCGAGTGGGTTTGTCTATAATAGGAAATTACTCTAAATATACCACTGTGTGTGTGCCAGCCTCCCAGCCAGGCCTCTTACTCCTTTACACCGCGCTTATGAAGGGTTATTTGAATTTGGCAAATAACCAGATTGAACTAAATAATGGAAATCTTAATTAAAGTTGGGCTTAGTGCCCCTGAATAGGTGAAATTCTCCAGCATACCCAACCAGCACAGCACGACCCAGCTGCAGACTGCAAATCCAATGCTTTGCTCCCAGGAGTCCAAAATCAGTGCCCTGATTTTGGACCCTTCTTGAAGTTATTCCTCTCCTTGGGTCTCTCGAGTTGAGTGTGAAAATATTTGAGCGTCAGATGTGAATCACGGCTGATTTATTCCAATTATTAGTCATGAATTGCAACCAGCAGCCTGATTTCCATCCCTTGGCTCTGGCAGCTCACAGAAGCGGTGCCAGGGACTTCACACCCCACTATTTTGGGGTTAAGCCTCAAGGGTGTCAGATTTTGGACGTCTATGAATTTCCGAGGGACAAGCCGTGAGTCACCAGTGACTAACAAGTCACAGCCTCAGAATTTCTGATGAGTAATAAGAGGGTGTGCAAGAAGATGGAGCCCGTTCTGTAAGTCACTAAACAGGCAGACGGTTAAAAGGATGATCCCAACAACAAGACAGGCTGGCAGAATCCATGAGAAATCACCAAAATTAACAGTAAAGGAAAAAATCGCTTCCTCTGACAAATAATTAGGACATTTGTAGCAAGCAGGCCTTGCCCTGCAGGGCTGCTCTGCATGGGTAGATGATGGATAAATATGGATGGAGGGATAGGTGCTGGAGGGATGCAGGGATTGATGGAGGGATGGAGGGATTGATGGAGGGAGGGATGGATGGAGGGATGCAGGGATTGATGGAGGGATGCAGGGATTTATGGAGGGAGGGATGGATGGAGGGATGCAGGGATTGATGGAGGGATGCAGGGATTTATGGAGGGAGGGATGGATGGAGGGATGCAGGGAAGGATGGATGGAGAGATGCAGGGACATGGAGGGATGCAGGGATTGATGGAGAGAGGGATGGATGGATGGATGGATGGATGGATGGATGGATGGATGGATGCATGGATGGAGGGATGGATGGAGGGATGGATGGATGCATGGAGGGATGCAGGGATTGATGGAGGGAGGGATGGATGGAGGGATGGAGGGACAGCCGTGCCCCATAAGGTGGGGGAGGGGTGGCACAGCCCCTCCGTGCTCAGGTCCCGTCCCGGGGTTGCTCTCCCTCCCCCCCCCATCTCCCCACCCCCGCTTCCTTCCCGCTCCTCGGAGCGCGGCCCCCGCGCAACCTGCGCGGTCTCTGTCCCGGCTCTGCGCGGGGCAGGATGTTGTCTCCTGAACCTCGCAACCCAAAAAGCCACCGATCGTTTCCTGTCGATTTTCACGGGGTTTTTTTTCAGGCCCGGGCTGGTTCCCAGGAGCAGGGCACCAGGAGCTTCCACCACTCAGCCCCAGCATCCTCCCCCGGGTACCACCAGCACCCAGCACAACCCCTGAACTGTCAGAAAAAATTTCTTGTGCAGAAATTCTAGGGAACAGGAGGGATTTGGGTGAGGGATGATCCCCAGCCCCGGATCCTGGGAGCTGTGCAGCTCCAGGCAGGACTTTTTTTCTGCAGAGCTCTGTCATGGAGACTTTTGCCGGCTGGAAACCAGCTTGAAAAGTCATTATATCCATATATTAAAGTATAAAGAGAGGCAACTTGAGAGGAAGGGAGGAGAAAGTCTGACCCTGTGCAGGTTGAGCACCCTGGAGCACTGGGTGCTTGGCCTCTGCCCACCGCTTGCCCCATGCCATGGGTTCTGCCCTGTCCTGAGGATTTTTAGCCCTGGGAAGACTTGGCCTTGGCCTGGAACAAGGACTTGGCTTTGTGGAGTCACTGCAGGGCTGTTACCTTCAGGCTTTTACCTCAGGTTTCCTGTCTTAAAGGCAGTTTCCGACAGCGCAGCCAAAAAACTGAGCAGACAATCGCAAGCTGAGCTGATGCAATGCTCTAACCCCATACAAAGATGTCAAAACAGAAGGTTTAATTAAGCTGGTTTGTAAACCAATTAAAGGAGAGCAACTGGTGTGTATAGGCAAACCTTCAATTACTGCCAAGTTGGGGGGTTTTTTGTTTTGTTTTTTTGGGTTTTTTTTTTTTTTTTTGAAAGGCGCTAAAAATGCAGGAATGTGAGGAAAAAGTCCCAAGGCACAAGGGGAAACAGGTGCCTAACTCCCATTAAAACAAATCTGTTTGTGATTATTAATCCCCACTTTCACATCAGGACCCAGGATAAAGACTCAGGGCCTGGAATGAAGCACCAAAGGCTCTGCCCTGCCAAAGCACCCCGGGGGAGTTTAAATGTTCTCAAAGCTTTGGTCCAGCTCAGCTCACATCAGCAGAGGTTTGGGCACACAGAGAGATGGGAGCAGCTCCAAAGCTTGGTTTGGGTTTAAAGCCAGAGCATCTGTTTAGGTTCCTGAGAATGAACTTGAAAACCTAAGTACAGGCTCCTTAAAAATATTCTTGGCTGCTGGACACAGACCACACCACTTATTTCTCTGGTAATTGCTGTGTACTTTCACTGCCTAATGTAAATAATAATAATAATAAAAATAATATGACACTAATAAGTCCCCGGTTCTGCCTTCCCATAGGGAATTACGCTAATTGGTCTCTTGAAGTTCCTTCCAAAGCAATATTTATGTGATTTTATGGATATCCCATTAGCTTTGTTACACTGGATTTGGTTTAGAGATGTTCCTCAGCTACACCCTGTCTTCTGCAGGAAGAAGCAAATAAACAGCTAAACCCCTTCACATACATGAGCCCCAGGAATCCCTGGTACCCCAGGGGAGAGGACAGCAAGGTGAGTGGGCTGGAAAAACATATGTAAACACAGGTCTGTCACAAAAGTGTGGGAGTTTTGGTTTTGGGGGAGAAAAATGACAATGATTCTAACAGTCCCTTCAAAATATTTCCTCTCATAGCAGTGTAATGTAGTGTCAAAAGCAAATCTGTCATCTTCTTGGCCAGTGACCTTCTCTATTAATCAATTCTGCTGGTTTGAATGCATCAGAACAATGAAGACAAATATGATCCACGGACTCGTTGGATTTAAGAGGGGGAAAAAAGGTGCAGAAGAAATTTCAGTCACTGCTTTTCCCCTTTATAGGTCACTAATGGCACTGTTTCCTTTCAAAGTTGTTAGTGACATCATTATTTCCTTTCAGAGTCCTTAATGACATTGTTTAATGAATAATAACTTGCACTTATATAGTGCTTTTTCAGACAAACAACCCCAAAGTGCTCTTGCAGTAGGGAATTGGTCAGACAAAGAGGGAAAATGAGGCACAAAGGGAGGAAGTGATTTGTCCAAGGCCAGAAAGTTCCTGACGAAGCAAAGCTGGGAGTGTGTGTGGTCAGCTCTTGGCTTTCTTTACTCTCTGAATCTTTCTGTGGGTGTTTGTACCTCAGAAACACAGCATTCAGCCCACAAAGGAGCAAGCAGAAAGTAACACATCTAATGAACTCGAGGTGCTGATTCATCAGTCTTAGGGTTCCTTTTCTATCACAAAGTGGAGTTATTTCTTAAGAAAAATTCCCTGGATGAAATGCTCTTTTTTTCTTTTTTTTTTGTGTGTGTAAGGATAGGAGCGGGGCAGAAAAGGGACAAAAAGCAGGGGGTTTTGGTAGGTGGGGTTAATAAAGAGCAGGGGCAAAGGTCTGACTTTCCCTTGGGCAGGCCAGGCTGGGGAGGCAGCCGAAGCTCCTGTTTAAACAGAGACTTTGCCTTTGGAAGCTGCAGCCCAAGCTCCCAGCTCGCAGCCCTGCAGGGTATAAGAAGCCTTTGCAGACCTCAGTGGGATTTTTTCCACGTCTAACAGTGGGGGGGGGAAAGTGAAGAGGCCCTATATGCTGCAGGGAAATGTGTACCACGGTGCTGACCGATTGCAATGGAGATTTTCCCACCTCTGGCACAGATAAATAGTAAGATTTTGACCCCTTGTCCCTCCCAGCTTGGGAATGTGGACCTCTTAAAGCTAGGTAATAAAATCAGTTTTTAGTAGAGAGGCCATTGGCAGAGCTGGAGCCCATCTTTCCAGATTGGCATAAGAATTTTCTGCCATAAATTATTTACCTCTTCAAGGAGGGACACTTGTTGGCCTTGAGACATTTGACAACTTTCCCAATCTTTTGAGATACTATAGTAGCCATAGAAAAAGAATACAGAGAAAAACATCCCAGCAAAGCTTTAAAGAAAGCAGAAATAAATTATTTTGTTAAATTATGTGTGTGTTTGTCTCGCTGCCCTAGTAAGCATCTACAGAGAGATGAAGGAGCTCTGTATAGACACATCAGTGAGAAGGATGAGAAGTTTGGTCTAAAATGAGACAACAACTTCCTAAAAGAGACAAGGTTTGGAGAGTTCTCTGATTATGCCACGTTCTCCCTGGTGGCTGCTGCTAACAGAGGATAAGGCTTTGCTGCTGCTGCCTGTGGAACTGATCCCACAGTTCCAACTGAGGGATTTGTACTTTTAAGTAGCACTTCTTGTGAGTGACTCAAAGGAATCTGGTTGCCTAGAGAGAATTACTGCTCCCATCTGCCCAATTCCCTCTTCCCCCAACCTGCCCAAGAGGAGCAAGATAAAATCTGATGGAGCAAACAGGTGAGTTAAGCAGGGGTGCAGATTTGCCCATCACAACCAGGCAAGTTCTGTCCCTCCTTGAAGCCAGCCAAATGACAATCCTTCCCCCTGATAATCTCAAGTGACAGTTTCCCCAGAAATGAAGGAAGGAAGAGTCTTCATTCCCAGGAGAAACTGTTGGGAAAGGCTGGGACACTGTGCAGAGAGGCAATCTATCAATGCAAGCCATTAAATATCTACATCCCAGGGTTTCCTCACATCAGCCTTTGTGTGAGCCAGGCCCTGAGTGCTTCTTTAATACACATCAGTCATTAAATTTCCTCGGAGCATGTGGAGTTACCATAGGAAATACATCTTGTCCTTGCTTTTGCTGATGGTTTTGTTCTTTTATTTAACATAGGGAATGTGTGTTTTCCCAATAAAATAGCTTACGTATAAGCAATCTGGAAACTGCAATGATATGGCCTCACACACCAGTAAGAGTATTTCATTTATTATATCTCAAGAATTTCCATGTCAGGCACTCAGATGGTAATTAAGTTTACATTACTTTTAAATACTAATCAAGTACATGCAAAGATCCCCCTGAAAAGGGAAGATCATCTGGAGCAAAGACTCTGCAGCCAGAGATAAGGCTAACAGCTCCCTTCATGATGTATGAGCCTGAGCAGAAGCCAGTTCCCTTATCCACAAATTTCTAGATATAGCAGTAAACGACTAAGTTTAGTAACAACTCCTGTAACAGGCCTGAAATTATGACTGAAATACACAAGGATAGTGGTTCCCATGAGTCCATCCATATCACTTGGATTTTGCCCTCTTCCTACATATGGCCACAATTTTAAAACACTGCCTAATAAAAATAAAACACGAGCACTAGAACTCAAGTATCTCCATGTCTCAGTTTTCACAGTGGTTAACTTTGCCCCAAGTTTTTCTCCTTTGCCCTTTCTCCTTGCCTTGCCTTTCCTCACCACAGGGATTAGTTATGTAAATTGGAACTTAATCCCCAAAAGGCAAATTTGCAGTTCAAGTCCAAGTGTCTGCAGGCATGGCCAACTGGAACCAAGACCATCAGGGGCTGGGGGTTGTTTAGAATTTTGTCCTCTGGTCTGAGACAATCTTAAACCACAAGGATCTCCTTCAGGTTACAAAGGCAACCAGCCAGATCTTCCCCTTTTGCTTTTAAACAAGTTCATAACACAATAGATAAAAGGATACGGGGAAAAAAAAAAAAAAAAAGAGAGGGGGAGAGGAGGGGAAACCCTCCCAGAAAAGTGAGCTAAGGCTGAGTGAATTTCCAGCAATGTGGTGAACGTATTGTCTGCCCCTGTGACTCTCAAAGGAATGTAATAAAAGGAAGACAGCAACCCAGCAGGCAGCTTCTCAGGGAGCTGTCTGCCTTCCAGCCCCTTGATGTAACGCTTGAACAGGTGCAATATAAAGGATGCTAAACTGGTGATTATGGGGGCTGTTGGAAGGGGGTTCCTCTTTGATGAGAGGATTCTTTTCCATGAAACTACACGATGGGGTATGCCAACCCTGTGCAAGGGAAACACTTTGAGCAAGAAGAGGGTGGCAAACCTAGGGAGACATCAACACTTGTTTCTGGTTTGTTTAGCCTGCTGTAAATCAGGAATAGTTCCGGGGGAGTCACTGCAGTGATGCTCTGGAAGGCAGGAGAACAGCCCTGTTTGGGGAGAGCAGCTTTCTGCATGAATGCTTTGAAGCCTGACTTTGGATCTGACCTCCTGGTTACTCACACACATCTGAAAACTCTTCTAAGGGCCTAGTCTGGAAGTAGAGAGAACAAGTTTTGATCTTTTCCTTTCTTCCCATTCCCTTCCTTTTCCCTTTCCTTTCCTTTCCTTTCCTTTCCTTTCCTTTCCTTTCCTTTCCTTTCCTTTCCTTTCCTTTCCTTTCCTTTCCTTGCCTTTCCTTTCCTTTCCTTTCCTTTCCTTTCCTTTCCTTTCCTTTTTCCTTTCCATTTTCCTTTCCTTTCCCTTTTCCTTTCCATTTTCCTTTCCTTTCCTTTCCTTCCTTGATATTTCCATCACTATCATGGCCATCTCTCTCTGTGTCCTTGGGCAGATGGTTCCAGGTGCAGCAGGAGCCAGAGGAACACATTACCTGACTTCTTTGGGCTCCTCCTAGACCTCTTTTTTAACAGCTAATGATTTTTATGCTCTGTGCTTGGCTTATCCTCATTTCTCTTTGTCTGTTCAGGACCATGGGGCTCTCTGTCACGACATATCAAGGTGCTCATGACACTGGGTGGACTTAAGGGACCTGCATTCCATGCAGCATGAGTGACAGCGCCCTAGGAATATTTCTTTTTACTAAATTCTGACGCTTTTCCTGCTGGGCATAAACCTCCAAAGGGGGATTATTATTTTTTTTTTTCTCCTGCCGTGCCTAGATAACAAAACCAGGTGCCAAGGGGTTAAAAAGGAGCAGGACAGGCGGTGGCGCTCGTGGAGCCCCGATCTGTCAGGAATTGCAGGGATAATGGGATTTAGGGAACGGTCCCAACTCATCCCTCCGGAGCGATCCATGTTGAGTGTCTCGGGCACACATCCAGGGTTTGCACACCCGGGTGCACACTCGGATTCCTGCTCCGGGAGAGGGGGGAGGGGGAGGGAGTGAAGGGGGGAGGAGGAATGGGAGAAAACAAAACAAACCCAAATAACCCGCAAAACATCAAGAAGCGACAGAAAGCGGCGGGAGGGAGGGTAAAAATAAATGAATTTCACACTCACATAAACCCCGCAGAGAAAGCCAACCAGCCCGCAAAGCCCGACCCGCAAATTTTCCCCGAGCAGCCATGATTGGAAAGGGGGGGGGGGTTGTGTGTGTGTGTGTGTGTGTGGTGTGTGTGTGTCTGTGCGTGTGTGTGTGTGCGTGTGTGTGTGTGTGCGTGTGTCCCTGTGTGTGTGTGTGCGTGTGTGTGTGTGTGTGTGCGTGTGTCCCTGTGTGCGTGTCTGTGCGTGCGTGTGTGTGTGTGTGCTGTGTCCCTGTGTGTGTGTGTGCGTGTGCGTGCGTGTGTGTGTTGCGTGGGTGTGTGTGCGTGTGTCCCTGCGTGTCCATGGGCACGGGGCGGGGGCACACCGCCCCCACCCCCCTTTCAAGTCCGGTCCCCGTCCCCATCGTCCTCCCCCCCCCTCTTTTCCCCGTCCTTTTCCGAGCTCCGCCCGACTCCTCGCCGCCGTTTCGCCGCCACGGGGGCTCGGGCACCCCGCACCCCACCCCGCACCCGTGTGAAAGGCAGGAGGGGAGGGGGGAGCGTGGAGGAGGAGAAGAAGGGAGGAGGAGGAGGAGGAGGAGGAGTGTGTGCGTAGAGGGAGGCGGAGGTTTGGGGGGGGGGGGGGGGGGGGGAAGGAAACCCTCATGGAAGTATGAAGGAGATGGTGGGAGGCTGCTGTGTCTGTTCTGATGAGCGGGGTTGGGCGGAGAACCCGCTGGTGTACTGCGACGGGCACGGCTGCAATGTGGCTGTGCACCAAGGTAAGGAACCGGACCGAACCTCTCCCCCCTCCCCCCCTTTCCTCCCCCCCCCTCTTCCCCGACAGCACCGGAGCAGCTCCGGGCCCGGCAGCCGCCGCCTCCTCCCTCTTCGGCCGCCCCGGGGAGGCCGTGGGGGTGCGGGGGTGGCGAGGGGAAAGAGGGGGGGGGAGATTGTTGAGGGGGGGGGGGTTGGGAGCTTTGTTTTATCCCTATTGTTCAAAATAACGGTGTCGCCGCTGGCCTGGCTCGGTGGAGGAGCCTCGGGGTGGGGGGGATGGAGGGGGGGAAGCGGGGTTGCCCATCAGCTGCGTTCCGGGGGGTGTCCCGGGGGGTGTCACGCAGCTTCCGGGGTGCTCGGTACCGG
Source organism: Phaethornis superciliosus (assembly GCA_023637945.1). Lineage (NCBI taxonomy): Eukaryota > Metazoa > Chordata > Aves > Apodiformes > Trochilidae > Phaethornis > Phaethornis superciliosus. The sequence goes on from JAJQWJ010000029.1 coordinate 3,709,699, forward strand.
TACCGGTCCGCTTACCTCCCGGGGGGGTCAGAGAACCGGGTCCCACCCCCGGGAAGGAGGAGCTGGAGAACCCCGGGGGGGGAGGGAGCCAGAACCAGAGCTGCCCCCCCCCCCCGGGTGTTCCGTGCCCTGGGGGCTTCTGATGCTGCACATGGCCCCGGGTGACCCCCCCCAGGGTAACCCCCCCTCTGGGTGACCCCCCTGGGTACCCCCCCCCTCGGGTAATCCCCCCCCGGGTAACCCCCCCGAGGGGGCAGGGGGGCCCGGAGCTGCCTCCTCCAAGGGCAGGGAGGAAGGGAACCCTTCTCTTCCCGGAGAGAGGGGTGATTTGCATTTTAAATGACTTGGAGCACGCCCCTAACACACGGGGTCGGGCTGGAAAGTTTGTCCTGGGGTGGGCAGACAAACAAACCAAAAAAAAAAAAAAAAAAAAAAAAAAAGTAAAAAAAAAAAAAATCTTTTCTGTCGTTCAAATCCAGCAGAAAGGCACGGTGATTATCCTGGTTGGTTTGTTTTGAATACCACGAAGGTTTCTGGTCTCATCTGGCATGTCTGTTTTTCCATCTATTATTATCCTCTCCATCTCCCAGCACATCTCCAGCCCCTTCCTGTACAATCTCTCCTCTTGATGCTCCTGGCTCCAGCTCCAAACGTGTTCTGCTCTGCCTCTGCCCGCCTGGCAGGCAGAGCTCTCTGGGGCTGGAGCTTGGGTTTTCTCTTTGCTTTTCCTACCCTGTGTTCCTGGCTTTAATAAGAAGTAGTTTACAACCAGGTGACAGAAGGGGAGTTAAAAGCCTGCAGGGCATTTCTCTCCATTTGGAGGCACTGCTTGGGTGACATCAAGCAGCCTTTCCAAGACAGCTCTGAGTGACCTGGCTGGGTGGGTATCTCTCTGGAAGGACACTTCTTTCTATTTTAATTTTGTGTCAGTCTGCCATTCTCCCTCTTATTTATCAAACCACGTGCCAGAGAACAGGTTTCTCCATCACTGGCTTTTTTTGGAGAGCGTGGTCACCCTTGTGCCCTCTCCCAAGATTAACACAAACACTTTTGCTTGCTGGCAAGAAGAGTTTCCAATGTTTTTGTTCTTTTAGGGTGGCTGTTTCTAGGCCTGTACAGGTGCAGGGACTGGAGCTGTGTTTGCAGCAGTTGGAGGGGAAGCAGGAGCCTAATGTTTTGGTAGAGTTGGGAAATGTTAGAAGAGCCTCAGAGAGGGCAACTCAACTGTTTAGGTCTTCGGAGAGTCCTTCAGGATATAATAATCGGCATGGAGTGTAGCAGTGTGCAGTGGATGTTCTTCAAGCCTCTTTTTAAAGCCTGCTCATAAAGCTAGCAGTAGTGTGGTGTTTCTGGTAGGCTTTTATTTCTTAAGTAGAAACAAACCACTGGAGGGGATCATCTGGGTCATCTAGTCTCATTCCGTGCAATCACACGCTGGGTTTGGTATCTCTTTGTGCTGCTTGTATATCCACAAAACCAAAGTTAGCTTTTGAAATGATTGTGCAGTTAAATAAATACAGCAGTTAAATTATAGTTACGCATTAGGGGTGATTCTTAAAAATATCAGTACAGCTTCTGTGACAGTGGTTAGCAATGTTATCTTTCTAGTAAAAAAAAATGTTAACAAAACCATCTGATTGGAAATGAAGACTCTATTAAGGCAGTTAAAAATGTATACAAATTGTATTTTGAACTCTGCTGCACGTATGTTCTGCAGCATTCCTTTTTTTCTTCCTTGTTTTCTTTCTTTCTGAAGCAGTGGGCACAGAAGCTCGCTCTGGCTCCAGCTGAGTGCTTGCTTTTGGCCCTAAGCCCACAGCTAAAGATGGACCCAAGGCAGACTCCTCTGGCATTGCTTTCATGTACTTTCTGTTTTCTTGTGTGTGTGCCTTGGCTCATCTTGTAGTCAGCTCTTTCAGTTTAACTCCACAATTACGTTTGTTTTCCTGGCTGATGTGGGATAAGAGACATTAGAGGGATGGAGAGAACCTATTGCAGGTTGGGTCTGGTCCATTTCCCAGGGAATATCACAGGATTGCTTCCAGCAGGATATTTTCAGATGCTTTGTCCAACCTAGTTTCAAATGTCTCGAGTGACTGGGATTCCATTCTAACTGCCAGATAGCATTTGAAGGTGGAATAAGGAAGATATAATTTGTTCTTTCCTAGGAGACTCCTGTGCCTTCATCTGAGCTGCACAGCTTTATTTCTTGCCATTCTTTACCAGCCTCTCTTGCTTTAAACCCTGGTGGCTCAGAGCCCTTCCAGGGTCAGAAACACTTCTTTTGGTACTCAGGAAGACCTTGGATGGCTGGAGGGAGCAGATCACCTAAGAGGGAGAACAGGCTTCAAGCAAAGTTTTTCTATCAGAGAAGGGAGCTAATTTTAAATGGGAGCTGCAGTTTGCAGAGAGAGACCCAGGAGCATCAATAGTGATGTTGAAAGCAAGAGGGACACATGGTATAACTGGATAAAAAGCAGCAGTTTTGTTGGGTTAACACTTGAACACTTGCATCAACACAGAACCTGTTCCCAGGATTAGTTCTAAAGAGCCTGGATTCAGTGATCTTGGAAGAGTTCTGCAGGAGGCTGCTGCTGGATGGGAGTTCCAGACCTGAGGGGGTGCAGGATAAGTGGGAGGTTTGCTTGGTGGGTGGTGTGATCATCCTTGAGATGAATTCCTTCGTGATGCTAAGATTTTATTTGAGTCCTAATGATGGCTAAGGTGCTTCCTAGCCAGGCACTTCATAATTTTTTATGTAGATCACAAGTGACACTTGAAGAAATTGCTCCATTTGAGTTCACTAGGCCAGAATTAGACACACTTTATGGAGCATTCAGTTCCCACTTAGTCCAGCTTTTCATAGGAATTTTTTATACTGGGCATGAGCTTATTTGAAAACTTGAATAAATGCCTAACACCAGACCTCTTGCAGGAGGCTGTCTGCTGTTGCTGGATGTGGAAACTGGGAAGGGGAATAAAATGTGGCATAGATGGAATTTTTGGTTTTGCCACCCATCTGTGACAAATAACAGCCCTGTCAAACTTTTATCTACACCTCGGGGAATTAAACTGTTGATTTTAAACACGGTCTAATGAACTCTTTGCCTTTTTTCCAGCTTGCTATGGAATTGTCCAAGTCCCTACTGGACCCTGGTTCTGTCGGAAATGTGAATCTCAAGAGCGAGCCGCCAGGGTGGTGAGTACAGAGCTCACCTTTGGTTCCTTCCATGCCCTTCATGTCTCTGCTGGAAGCAGTCTGGGCCCCTGGCAGAAGGGGTAGATCCTGGCTTTTCAACACTACAGCTCTGCCTGTAGCCTGCTCTGTCTTGTTTATGCAATAGGGATAATGGTGTCAAACAATTTCATACCATTCTAATGGCCATTTCGATGAAGATGCTGCCAGAGGTCCTTTTAAGCCAGTTGGCAGTGCCAAAATTTTTTAGTCTAGAGACCTCAGTCTTTTAAAAAAATAACAGAAGGCAGTTTCCCTGGTGGTTTTTTTTTCCTGTTCAACCCCTTAGGAAGCTCTAGAGTGGAGAGAAGTTGGCATCACCTGGGATGCTGCTGTGCTGTCAGTTACCATACTGACTGCCAGGATGGATTGGCATTCATATCTCGTAGCATCAGTCTCCTGCATAAAGTCTTCTGAGTTTGTAAAACAGCAGAGAAAATGACAGGAAGCTGGACTGGGGGTTTCGTTTCTGTCTAAGTCACAATTTACCAGTTTAGAAGACTTTACAAATGCTCTTCATTAATTCTGGCAGTTCCCAGTGAGGCAGGGAAGTGGAAGCAGCCAGGCTGGGGCTGCCTCTTAGGTCCATCCATGTGGCAAAGCTGTTTGTGCAGTAAACTGAGCTGTGAGTTTATAGCACATCAGCTGCTCTGCAGTAACTTCCCCTGTGAGCCTTTATCAGCTGCACCAAGCCCCTGGGTGCAGCTCTTGACCATGCTGGTTATGCCATGGGTGCTGCTCTTACCATACAGTGAATCCTAGGTAGCTTCCCCCCCCCTCACTTCCTTCAATACAGGTTTAATTTAAACTTCAGCTTTCCTTAAATGCAGAGAGCCTTGGTCAGCACAAAGAACATTTATTAACGCCTGCACTGCCTTCTAGACTGGTTTAGCTAATTTTTTTCTGAAGTCCACACAGAGGCAAGGTGGGGCAGGTGAGCTCTGGGTCTGTGCAGATAAATGTGCTCCATCTCAGCTGGGCTCCCAGCCTGCTGCAGGGGAGAAGTTTAATCTGCTTCCCAGATGGGCAAAGAACTTGGCAAAGATGAGCAACTGGGGGAATGAGGTATCTGTCCCATGCTTTCTCCATTGCATTAACTCATTCCTCGTTGGAAGTGGGAGTGTAAACAAGACCAGAGTTTCAGACCTGAGCTCTTTTCCCAGTCTCAGACGCTGCTTTTATGTGCACTGCCATAAAGAAGATCAAATGTGGCTTTGCGTGGTTTTTTACATCCTGCAGGTAGTTTCATAGCAAAGAAAGGGATTGAGATTTCCTGGGCCTCCTTCCCCTGCTCTCCCAACAGTGCAGGCAGAGGGAAGCACTTCAGCTTCTACAACTGAGTGTAAGCTGTAGTGATAGGAGTATCCCCAAGTCCTCCAAACCTGTGCTCATCACAAGGGCTGTAACTTTTCAATTCCACATTACACACTTCAAACTGCCTTCCATAAAACAATCCCCCTGCAGGTGGCTCCTTTTTAAACTCACCCTTGGCAAAATCTGTCAGACAGTGCATGGTGGGCTTCAGTCATGCCACACAGACCCCGGGGCATTCAGCCCTGCTGCTAGAATAACTGAAAAGTGATAATCTTCTTCCTAAGCAGAGCTCGGAATCCTATCTAAATCCCTCACCTTTTCAGTTAAACACCAGCAGTAATAGCAACAGACACGCAGATGAGTAAATACTTCAAAAAGTTCTGGTTCTTTGGTACGAAGAAGAGTAAGAGAAATGAGTTGGGTCCTGACAGATCCGTGCATGGCTCTGCTACTAAAACACTTGGAGTTTGTGCTCTGTGGTCCAGGGAGGGATTGGATTCTGCCACTGCCCTGGGCTTTCTCTGGCTGAAAAAAAATAGCATTATCAACCTGCAGACACAGCCTTGAGGATCTCGAAGGAGAGAGGCTGCTGTTTGAGTGCAAAAATACACTGAAAGCAGCAGCAGAGTGAACTGATATTTGTGTTTCTTTCAAAATGACTGTGTGGCAAACCCCTTTGAAAAACAACAATATTTTTCTTCCCACATCTGCCCTTGCAGAAGAATCTTGAAGCAGTTTACATAGCGGAAAGCATAAACACAAAGCAGTTTGTCCATAACAAACATGTTGAGTTTGTGAAATATTGATACTTTTGCTTTGAAGATGAGATAGAGAGGTACAAAGAATGTTGTACTCCTTAGGGAGTTTTGCAAAACACAGATCTCCTGGTTTCTGCATCCCTCCTTTTGGAGAGCTGGACTCCATCCCCTCTTTGGGAAGAGCCCTGACTGGGGCTGCTTTGTGGGAGATCTGAGAGTCAGAAGCCCCGGGAGGTCAGGAGGTTGAAATCACCCAAACTCTACTCTTTTCCCAGAATTGACATAAAAAACCTCGGAGACTGTGCAGGTGGAATAAAAGGAAGAGGTAGGGCTAATCCCTGCTCATAACCCTTCCTCGGATGCTCAGGTCTCTGAAGGATGCTCTGGACCATTGTGCTTCCAGAGAGCAACTGCAACCCCATCCCCTTTGTAATCAAATTGTCTGGGAAGCCCGGTGAGCTGCCATGGCCAGAGGGCACCCATGTGAGGCTCATGTGAAGGCTTTAGCTGTCATTTCGAGGCAGGGCTGTGAAAAGTCTGGTGTGGGGCCGATGGAGCTGTTAACCCTCTTGTTACAATCAGAGCTTTGCTAATCGCCTGGTGGGAGAGCGGCTTTGATCTGAGGGGTGGAGGGGAGAGCCCAGGGGCCTTTTCAAGTGCAAATTTCTTATTACAGTGTCTGGGTTCACCCAGTTCTTTTTTTTTTTTTTTTTTTTTTCCTCTCTTGGCTCTGCCAGGCTATCCATAGGAATTGTGAGAGCAGCCCCTTGGCAACCTGGACCTGACCAGGAGCAGTGAGAAACACCTCCCGTGGTTATCCATCCTTGTTTCAAAACCAAGTTGCAGGGAAAGTGAGATGGGTGGTGATGTTCTGTGTCCCCTCACCTCCGATTTATCCCTAAATTTATCCCTCATCACAGGGATTTTCTGCCTCTTGACAGACACACACATTGATTCCCATGACAGCGCCGGAGGATGGGGCTGAGCCTCCCCCTCTGCCCAGAGCTTTGGGATCCTATTTACTGTCTGTTCAGGATTTTAATACTTCAGCAGAGGAAATCTTTGAGTTTCTTGAGGAAAAGCATCTTTGTGGAAGGTCCTCAGGGGCTTCTGGGTGGGAGAGGAGAGCACCGGGTCCTGCAGCACGGCCACCATCTCCCCTCAGCACCAGGCACCTCATTGCAAAACTTTCTGACAAAGCAATTTGGTTTTTTTTTCCACAGAAAAGCAGGTGGTTTGTTTTGTTTTTTTTTTTTTTTTGTTTGGTTGGTTTTTGGTTTTTTTTTTTTTTTGATGGTGGTTGTTTTGTTTTGATGGTTTTTTTGCTGTTTTGTCATGTGTTAACAAATCCAACGCTTCCACCAGGGAAGGGAAAGGGTTGCACCTTGCAACCCTTGCGGGTTTCCAGGCATTTTAAAAATTTATTTTAAACAAAACAAAACTAGAAATTTTGCCTGAGCGATGCCATGAGACGAAAAGAAGAATTTGGGGGCAGCGGAGCCCTGGGGGCTGGGAGTCTGTTCCCCCACGCATGGCAGCCCCCCCCAAAACCGCCTCAGCTTTCACCAAGGCTTCAGGAGGGAATGATGGTGGGGGAAGAGCCCTCGTGGTGACCAAATCCACCTCTGTGGGGGCAGAAATCAGCGAGGGAGGAAAATGGAGGAGGCAGGAGCTGCGATGCCTGCTCCTGGCCTGGCCATCATGGCGTCCCTGCTGTGGGGTTGATGCCGCTGGTGGCCTTGGAGGCCTCCCTGCCCCTGGGGCTGGTGTCAGGGGACTCATCTCTGATCACAGGGGCTGCCAGCCCTCGGTGGAGGACATGGTGTGTCTGCCCCTCGTGGTTTTCCCCTAAAAAGCAGCCATTAATGGCTGGCCAAGGAGGGAGGGTGTGGAGTGGCTCCTGTCATGGTGCTGGGCCTGTAGCCTCCCACCCGCCATGGCAGCTTCCTCCACCCTGCCAGGGGACAGGGGACAGGGGACTTTCTGGTGCCAACACTCTCCCTGTCCCACCTCAGCCTTCCCCAGGGCCAGGTTTGGGGGGGAAGCAGGGTACCCTCCTGCTGGTCTGAGGCCGCCATGGCCTCCCCAGACCTCAGGGGCAGAAATGTCCCAACAGCTTCACCCTCCTCTCACAAGACTGGAAAAAAACATTGCAAGAGAGAAGGAAGGAAAGAGGCAAAGATAGATAATGGCTTCTTTTTATTTTCCTTCTGCTCTCTGAGTCATGGGTTTCGGTTTTACTCCCCGACCACAAAGACTAAAACTTTTTTTTCAAAAAAAACCCCTGTGAAAGTCGAGGTTCATTTGCAGCCCTGTGGCTCTTGGGCTGAGCCTTTAAATTTGTCCCTGTCAGACAGGGTGATATCAAGCTCTGTCAGAGTATCTTCTTTGCACCCAAACTGCTCTCAGCCCTCCCTCTACTTCCTCTCGTTGAAAGCAGCCCCATCTTTCATAAGCACGTTGTAAATGAATCATCTCTTTTCTGGCCCCACACTTCTGGGCGTTAGTTTAAACTTGTTGTTTCTGCTTAATTTCAAGAGATGTGAACTGTGTCCCCACAAAGATGGAGCCCTGAAACGGACTGACAACGGAGGTGAGTACCTCATCTGCAGAGCCTCTGGGGATCCAGCACAAAGTCGTGTCCTGAGCACAAAATAATTCATTTCTGAGCCTCTGTCACCAGCAAGGGAAGGCTGGAGGCTCCAGAGACGTGAAAACACTGCTTTTTTTCCTACAAAACTTAACGTTTTAAAGTCCCCCTGGAGGGAAGACCTTTCCCTTGGGGGGGAGAACCTGCCTGAGCTCTGGCTGGCAGTGAAGCACAGCCTCTGAAATGTTCAGTTTCTTGTGTTTAACCTCCCAGGAACCCGTGCACAATCCAGAATTGTTTACAGAAATGTGGAAGTTGCTGAGTTATTTGCTGTGCAGCAGCAACGTGATCCGCAGGTTCGCAGAGCCTCAGCCTTCCAGTCCCCACCTGAGAGCAGGGATCAGGACACAGTAAAGATGTTTTTCTCTGCAGGACTTATCTGCTCATCATTGATGCTTCTCAGCCTCTGGTGCTGTGGAGTACTGTGGAGTCTGATTTCAGTTGTCAGAGCTTGTAGCTGTTGATGCTGCTAGCTGGATAGATCAAATTTAATTTTTCTCAAACCCTTTTTATTTTTTAATTTTTTTTTTAGGAAGGCTTCTGTATCTACCTGCCACTTGCCTTAATACACAAAGAGTCTCTGTGCAATAGCACAAGTATTGTGCTGGGGGACTGCTTTGTAATAACACAGCATCTTCTTCCAAACATGTTATTACATGGTTTGGTCAGGTTTGTGTAGGCAGGCACAAGAAGTGTTACAACCATGTCACTACAGAATTACGTAGCCCAAGTACTTACAGTGTTATTCTGTAATCATGGAGTTTGGTTCCACCTGGCCAGGTGAATCCATCCTAACATTAGCTAAATCCTCCCAGTACAGTATGAATCAGTCCCTAAAGGTTCCTGACCTTCAAACATTCTTAATTTTACCCGTACCGGATGGAATTTCAACTCACACATCTAATTTGGGAAGTGTCTTGGTGGGTTTAGATTCTAATCTAACTTATCTTGCTGCAAAAGGCACTTCTTTAGCTGTTGATTACAGCCAATAAAGGGAGCTTTGTTTCCAGTGGCATGGGGCTACACATCCAGCCTGTCCCCTCAGGATCATTTACTGCTTGGATACTTCTCCTGGGTTTGGTTAAGTCTGAACTCTGGGTCTCAAGTCCTTAGAAGGCACTTTTAAGAGTGACGAGTGTTGCAGGTTACTTTTCCCAAAGAAATCTCTGCTTTCTTATTTCGTTTCTTATTTCATCTGGAGGTGGTATTCATCTGTCTTTCACCCACAAAGGGTTTGATTTCTAACCAAGTTCCAACAAGCAGTATTTCAAACCAAACTTATGCTGCTCTCTTCCTACACCCTCTCCCTTCTCTCCCTCCCGTGTCGCTCCGCAGCCCTCTCTGAGGTTCAGACTCTCTGGATTGCCCCGTGTGAATCTCCACTCTCTGTCTTCTTTGCTTCCCCAGGTTGGGCTCACGTTGTCTGTGCTTTGTACATCCCAGAGGTGCAGTTTGCCAACGTGCTCACCATGGAGCCCATTGTCCTGCAGTATGTACCCCATGACCGCTTCAACAAGGTAAGGTCCTTTCCTTTCCTTTCCTTTCCTTTCCTTTCCTTTCCTTTCCTTTCCTTTCCTTTCCTTTCCTTTCCTTTCCCTTTCCCTTTCCCTTTCCCTTTCCCTTTCCCTTTCCCTTTCCCTTTCCCTTTCCCTTTCCCTTTCCCTTTCCCTTTCCTTTCCTTTCTTCCCTTCCCCTCCCCTCCCCTCCCCCTCCCCTTCCCCTTCTTCCCCTTCCCCTTCTTCCCCTTCCCCTTCTTCCCCTTCCCCTTCCCCTTCCCCTTTCCTTTTCTCTTTCCTTTCCTTCCAGTGCTTGGCTTCTGGGGTCACCTTGTTCTGCCACATCTCACGTTTCCTTTCAAACAATTTCCCTTAAAAAAACCAAACAAACCCATTGCTGCAAATAACTCTGTGCTCCTCCATTTCTCTCTTCCCCAGCTCCCTGCAACTTGAGCTCTTCCCACCTTGGAGCCACATGTTGGCTACTCCACATTTCCTTGTTTCGTGTGAGAAATAACCCGGAGCTGTTGTGTCCACCCGGAGTGGACACCCAGTTAGGAGTTCTTTGTCAAGAGCGAGAGGGAAGCAAACACTTTGCCTCTTGGAGTGAGCACTTTTCCTTTTTGTTTGTTTTTTACAGACCTGCTACATCTGTGAGGAGCAGGGCAGGGAGAGCAAAGCAGCCTCAGGAGCATGCATGGCCTGCAACCGCCACGGCTGCCGCCAAGCTTTCCATGTCACCTGGTGAGTTTATTTTGGGTAAAGTTTATTTTCTGCAAAGTTTATTTTGGGCAAAGTTTATTTTCTGCACCTGGGTTTATTTTGTGGAAAGGGTTTCTGGTCCCTGTGAGGGAAGCTTCCCCCAGAAGGCTGAGGTTTCAGCACTGAGCCTTCCCTGCTGAGGAGGAAGGTTGGGGATTTCCCTAAGACTGTGTGGAATCCAAGAAGAGAAGAGATGAGTCAGAGCCCAGGAATGTTCCTGTTCCAGCAGAGCACGTGCAAGACTCTTTGAGCTGATGTGATTTTAAGGGCTGATATCCTCATGTACCCTCAAAGCCTGAAAACAACTTCACCTTTCAGCAAAACAGGGAGATTCCCTACTTTATATGGATTCTTTCCTTGGAACTGTTCCTGTTCTTACAGACTTCCCTTAAGAAAAACAAAAATTGCAGGACAGCCTGGTAGAAAAGTAATGATAATTCTGAAGACCTCAATATAAATTAAAAATAGCCTAAACTTTTTCTTCCTCCTTGCATACCATTTGCCAGGCAGAACAGGAAACTTCAAGACTCTGTCTGGGTGTCCTGAACTATTCTTTGCCCTGTGATGGGATGTGTGGTCTGGTTGTACAGTTTGTTTTATCTGCCTCCCAATTGCATGTGTTTCAGTGCCCAGATGGCTGGCCTCTTATGTGAAGAGGAAGTCCTAGAAGTTGACAATGTCAAATATTGTGGCTACTGCAAATACCACTTCAATAAAATGGTGAGTTTCTTCATCCCTGCAAGGGACTTTTTTTTTTGTCACGTAGAAGGCATTCTTGTCATCCTAGATTGTATCTGTGCTCAAAGCAGTAAGAAATGCCACAAATGCATAAAAAGGTCTGCAGCCTGATTCTCTTTTCAGCCATTCAGTCAGAGTCACTTAGGAATAAAGATTAATTTACATTTTATGTTTCTGTAACATCTTTAAAGTTGTTTTCAAGATTAGAGGTTGGATTTTTCCTATCTCTTTCTGGCTTCCCTGTATGGCTGAAAACTAAGTCCCAAGGAAGGAGAGCTGCCATGATGTTTGGTGCTCCAGGGGAATAGCTCAGGCCTCCTGGGCAGGAGGGAATAACTCAGAACAGGCAGAACTTCTGCCTGAGTTCAGAGACAGCTCAGAAGGGATATGGAGTCCTTCAGTGTTTGAGGGGTTTTCGGGGCAAAGGACTTCCCTCTATTAATTACAGTACCAAGAGGAAAGAGAGGAACCCTTTTCCTCTTCTGCATAATTAGTAGACACCTGCTCTCCCCTCCTCCAGCAAAAAGGAAACTTGATCCTCTCCCCACAGCTTTGTGTCTCAGTGGCTCCTTTGTTGCTGCCCTTTCCCACTTTCCTCCCTGCTTATCAGTGCTGTCACACACAGTGACTGATGTCTTGAGCTCCCCCTCAGCTAAACAGGATGACACCTTCCCTTGCCCTTCAGGTCCCCTCAGTATGTGACACAAGTGCAGCTCTGGATCAAGTTTACTGATGCTGAGATAGACAGCAGGAATTCTGCTGGTGCCTGGAGTCTGGGAGCAGAGCATCCTTCCACCCCAAACCCCACAGCCCCCTCCAGACTGACAGCAGGACTTCAGCACCACGGGGTTGTTTCAGCACCACTGCTGCTGCCATTTATCTTGTTGGCAGAATGGTCTCTTGGCAGCTCTGCCTTGGTTCTTCCAAATGTCACTGTGCATGGGCACACCAAGAACCAAGGATTTGGGAAGCAGATCTCCATGCTGCTTGTAAAACCACTGATGTCCACTACAGGGTAGGAACAAGGCTGAGCATCTGATACAAAGAGAATCTGGTCCAAGCCATTAATTGCAGCACTGCTCACTGGGACAGCAAAAGCTGGAGTCTATAACAGTTTCCTTTCTTTTTTTGCTCCTCTTCTCCACCTCCCCCTTACCTCAGAAGACCTCACGGCACTCTGGAGGCTCCTTCATTGCTGGGAGGAGGAGTCGCTCCACATCCCCTGCCCAGGAGAAGCATGTGTCCCACCACGAGAGGCCAAAGAAGGTAAGAGCTGCAGAGGTTTGTGGATCCAGAGAGGCAGAGCCATGTGGGATGGAGCTCAGAAGGGGAAGGGTGTTGGGAGAGCACGGGTGGCTCCTCAGGTGAGCCCTGGCTCTGCAAAGAGTGTCTGAAGAGTGGCTGCATTTTTAAATGAGCCTCTAGAAATCTGGATGCAAATGGAGCAGCACAGCCACAGGGAATGTGAGGCCAGGTTTGTGTGTTAGGATTATGCCAGAGGGGTCCTGGCAGAACATGCCTGTGAAACATGCAACTTTCCCTTCTCTATCTTGTGGCAGGCTCACTTTGGGGGTAAAGTTGCTCTGGGGTTTCCAGCTACTGAGCTGCTCTGTGTGGAAGTAATTGAGGTTGTGGTTTTAAAGGCAGCAGCTCAAGAAAAAAACCTGGAGGTCATTGTCCTCAGATGCCATAGTCCAAGTTTGAAAGGACAAAAAGATACTCAGGAATCTGTATTGTGGCCAGCAGGCTAATTGTAGGCAAGAATAATAATTAGTGTCAACCGGGTAGTTCTTTGTTAGTCAGCTTACCTATCCACAGGGATTCCACCTGCTCCAAGTCTACCTGTGAAAATAGTTTATCTTTGTTAAACAGTTACTTAGAAGAACATCACCTGCCAGATGGGACTGGTCTAATAGTTATTTATCTAACTTGGCTGGCTGAGATGTACTCCTCAAAACTGCTGCAGTGTTACAGGCCATGCTAACAGCACACCAAGGTTCATAATTAACCAGCTGGCTCACGTGACAAATGCTCCTGTTTCAAGGAAAAGCAGCAGGGAGGGTGTAAGGCAGAACCCCAGCAGACTCTTGGCTTCTGACAGGGGCACTGGTTCCAGTGTGGAGAGATCTGCACCACAAGATCTCTACCAAGTGACCTCAGAATATATCCCACTCTAGTGAAAAGCTGAGTTTACCTTCTTGTATAAACCCACAGTTGGTGAGAACCCTGCAAATGGCAGCACAAATCTTTTAAGCTTCCCCACAGGTCTCTGGCTCTTCGCTTCATTCTCCTTTTGGTGTCGTGGGCATCTTCACAATTTTCAGTGGTAATGATAGTGAACCAGATCCAGAAACAGCCCGATGACACTCCCGTGGCTGATGTGTCCTAAATCTGATGAACCTCAGCCCAATCTCAGGGGACAAGGACACCCAGGCTGCCAGCAGCAGCTTGGCCATGGGTTCATCCTGCCTGACACCTCCTGGCACACCCCTCCGAGAGGCCAGGAATGCTGTGGGCAGGAAAACCATCTCCCTCTTTATTTACAGAGGTTATCCCACAACATCCAGGTGGAAACCATCTCCATGACATCTTTGGGAAACTTGCCCAAACCCTACCTGCTACGTGGGCAAACCCTGTGGGATGCCTGCCCGGCACACACCGGGTCAGTGAATCTCCAGCAGTGTATGGGGAGTGTTTACTCCTCCTGTGTGCTCAGCTGCTGGGAACAGGGGAAAAAAAAAAAAAAAAAAGAGCATCTGTGCCATGGAGAGGGAGCAGTGCTTGGCACAGGGTGAAGGGCTGTACCGGAACGTGCTATTTTTAGCCCAGAAAGAGGCAGGGAGAGGGCAGGGTTGGGGTGATTGACGGCAGCTTTGGAGGGCTCAGCTGTGATTGTGGCTGTCGGGCTGGGGACCCTACCAGGGTCTCTGTGATTGCAGAGTTTCTGGTGGTGGGGGTGGAAGCACGGTCTTGTCCCTGGCAGGTAGGAGCAGGGGAGGTGGGAAGCAGGTCAGTGCCAAGGGGAGAGCAAAAAGAGGAGGAATATGGGGTTATTTATAGGCTTCTCAGTGGCTCCTGCTGTGCCTTTTAGCCCCTGGGTTCCTCACAAACATGCAGGGGCTCTGTCTCACTGCTGCCTCACTGCTCTTCCCCTCCTGGTGGCTCCTGAGCTCTGTGAGCAGCAGATTTGATGGAGGCCCCTTCCAGGGCTGGGATTGCTTGGCTGGGCTGCAAGACCCCAGTGTAAAAGCAGCTCCTTCCATTTGGAGAGAGGGAATCGGGAGGGAAAGGGGGGTGAGGTGAGCACAGCAGCTGGAGTGGGCAGGGTAAGGAAAGTTTCCAGGGGTGTTGGGTCATTCCGAGGTCTGGGAGCAGTTGTGAAGTGGCAGGAGGAAGGGCTGGGTGTGAGAGCAGAGACTTTTCCAAGGGGTAGATGGAGAGGGGGCTGAACCACGAGTTCCCACACGGGTTTTGGAGTACGTGACTGGCAGTGCATGATCTGAGTGCAGATGTTCCAGGGGAACTGGGTGTGCTGCTGGGCTGAACAGCTTTTCCTTGAGCCTCTCCAGCTGGTCCCATCCTCCTGGTGCTGGAGGCAAGGCAGGGGAGCTGATAGCTCCAAACCCTCTGTGTCTGTCCCCAGGCTGCAGGTGCTGATGGAGCCTGACAGCTCTTCCCCAGCACAAGCTGGAGCTTCTTAGGTTTCGTGGCTGAAAACTCTGGCTGAATTTATGACTAAGGGAAGGCTGCAGGATTTAACCCAGTGGCTTCAGGAAGATGGCAGAGACTTGGGATTTGGAATCCCGAGCCCTGCTGTAAAACAGTGGAGCATTTGTGAAGAGTCTTGTTCTCTGCAGAACAAGGGACAATTGTGATGTGGGACTGGGAGCCAGCATCGGGTCCTTTGCCTTTTGCAGGCACAAATTACACCAGCCCAAGAATTTCTTTCTGTGCTGTCCTGAAAAAGGGGAAGCTCCAGGCTTTGGGTTTTCCTCAAAACGTAGCAGGCCTTAGCAAATCCAGCCCCGTTTATTTCTTTGGGGTTGGGATTGCAACGTGTGTGCTCTACCCTGTGGGAGCCATTGCAGGGTTTGTTTAAAAAAAGAAAGAAAACAATAGCTAAATACCAAGAAAATGCTGAATGACGCACGGGGGTTGAATGAAGTACAGATGTTCTGTCACCTATATTGTCTGCTTGAAATGCACAGAAAAAAAAAATTACCATGCTCCGTGGAATGAAATTTGTCACACTAGGGGCAAACGGGATTTTTGGGTGTATTTTTGGGTGTATTACCCATGGAAGGAGACACTTATCCAGTGTTAGTGAACACCTGGAAGCCATGAGGAAAATCAGGGGCTTTTAGTTGGTACAGAGGATATTGCTGGAGGAGGAACAGTCCCTGCCCAGTGCCATGGGAAAGCAAAGCAGGCACTTGGGGTGATGTTATTCCTCAGGTCTGGGTATGGAGTCAGATCTCCACAATCCTAACAGACCTGCAGCTCCTGAGCTGCTTCCAGAGCCACGAGAGGGGAATTTGATGGGAGTGCAGGGACTGTCCCACCCCCCCTTAGCCCTTCAGCACCAGGCAGAGCAGATCCCAAGTCCCCAGTCCCATGGCAGCTGAGCAGAGTCTCCCATTGCCTCTCTGTCTCTCTGTCTGGACCTGGTGCCAGTGGAGGAAAGGAGCCAAGGATCCAGCCTGGCAGATTTAGCACAATTGGAGAGGTTCTACTGGGCTGAAATCTAAACCCAGTGGGGCTGTCAGGGGCTTTGTGTTTGCATCCAGGGTCCATGCAGGCACCAAGGGGCAGAGTGAGCAGAGCTTTTTCGGGTGGGATGTTTACAAGCCCCCATAAAGTGGTTTTTGGGGAGGGAGCAGTGCACCCCAATCTCCTCCAACCTACCCAGAGCTGCTTGGTTTCATAGCATCCTTGAGCAGCTCTCAGCCACCTCTTCTTCTCTGGGTGTTCAACCACCCCCAAAATCCTGCCCTGGGGGTGCAGGAGGCATTGGGGAGCACGGGGGGAGCTGCTCAGAGATTGGGGCTCCCGGCAAAGCCACCGAACCCCCAGCCCGGGCCCACTGCAGGCTCCCGGTACCGCCTTCCTCCTGGCTGCAGAACCGGACCTCCTCCTCCTCCTCCTCTTCCTCCGGCTGCGGAGCCTGGGAAAGAGGGGAGGGAGCAGCAAAGCCCTCTTGGCTCTTCCAAGCTCTTCCCAGCCTCCTTCTCCCTCCTTCCCCTGCCCAATCCACTCCTCACGATCCAATTGGGGGTTGGGGAAGGGGGAGCCCTGCTCGGCCCTTTTTGGCAGGGAACGCTCCTCTCGGGTTCCTCCTGCTCTGGGGAGAGGGGGGGAGGTGGAAGGGAGGTTGTGTCCCTGGCACATTCCCTGCCCTGCTCCCTGCCCACATGCCAAGCCCCAGCTGCTGGCTCCTGCATGGAGTTGGTTTTCCATGCAGTTTGTTGCTGGGAAGGTCCCTGTGCCCTCCAGCTCTCCCACCCCCCCTGCCCGGACCTCAGCTGCAAGGTAGGGCTCGGATTCTTGCTTATAAAGGTGGGGTGGGGGATGTCGAAAGGTTTCCTGCTCTCACAACGCATCCTTCCCTCCTCTTCCCCCCATCCTCCTCCTGCTTCCCAGCAGAGGCAGCCAGGGCTCTGCAGGCTGTTGGCAATGGATTCGTTTTCTGGGAAGTTTCCTGGAAGGAAGGTTTGCAGAGAGTGCCTGTGTGCCAGGGAGATGGAGTGTTGGACACAGGAAAGCCAGGTGGGGAGAGGGAATTTTGCTGCCCCCCCCCTCTCATCCTCCTTTCCCTTTGTATCCCGTGGCTCTTGCAGGGAACATTCAGAGCCTTCTGGTTCCTGGAGAGAAGAAACCCCAGGTTTCAAAGCCTCTGGAGCAAACTGGGGAATGCCCTGGGTTGTCTGGGGGTTTTAGCAACACAGGGAAAGGCAGCCAGGGGTGACTGAGCACCCTGAGCACCCTGACCAGCAGTCACCTCCCCACCTCCAGGGACAGCCCATCCAGGCTCCAAAATGCCCAGAGGCTCCCAGAGTTGTGCTGACCACAGGGCACTTCTGCAGTGAGGTTGAAGATGGTGTCAGATCCTGTTCCCCTTCTGAGGACCCCAAAAGTAATAGAGAGAAACAGGAAGGTAGGAGATGGGTGCCCCCCACCCTGCAAACTTTTAGGAGCAGGTACCAGAGAGCTCCCGGGAGCACCTTTGGGTTTCTTCTGCATTCTGAGCAGGAATGACCCAAAAGCCGGGGAGGAGGTGGGGTGGGAGAAGTGCTTGGTAAGCAGGACACCCAAGAGAACTGTGTGGAGCTCCTCAGCAAGTTCTGGTGGTCCTGGATTCGAGGCAGAGCTGGGAGACTTTGTCTCTGCAGGACAGATTTTGCTCAGCAGTTGCTCTGCACATGTAGTCAGGGCCAGATCTTCAAAAGAGCTGAACACCCGGGTTTGGCTTTCTGGAAAACCTGACCATTTAGTCAAGCATCTTAAATGGGAGTTGAAGCATTCCAGAAATCTGGTCCCTGTTGTGCAGGCTGGGTTCTGGCTGAGTCTGTCCATATGTACACACTCCTAGATGTAACCAGGGGAGTCAGTGGAGGATTTTCAGACAGGAGATAACCAGGGTTTTGAAGCTGGAGGATGTGAGTTTGGTGGGTGCCATCACAAAGAAACTTTTGTGGTTTGCTGGAGTGACATTCAGGACATTTCTGCTTTCCCCCACTCGTGTGCACTGAATTTTGGATTACTTTCTGTGAAATCTCAGTGAGTTCCCTCATCCCATGTGGCCTGCTTTCCCCATTTGGAAAATGAGATGTAGATATAAAAACCTTTCTGCTGCTCGTTGGAACTCTCTGCTGTGTGCTGTTAAGTGAGTGGAAATCACTACTCCTGCAATAATGAACACTGATGTGCATGTGAGCTGTGACAAGCTGCTTGACTAACTGGGCCACAGTTTCTCCATCATCCTGTCCTGGAAGACCCAGGAGACTTAGACAGAGTTTATAGCATGAGAAGCTCCCAAGTATTTAAAACGTTATGAGATTTAGTAAAGAATTAATTTTAATTTTTCTGCCAGCACTTAGTCTGTAGAAATCACATTTTCCGGCTTTCCTTGGTCACTGCCAAAGCTGGAAATGTGGATTGAGGAAAGGGAAAAAAAGAAAACAAGAGATTCTTGTAAAATACTGTAGCTCTAGGAACAGGGCCTTTAACAGAGCTGCCAAACACCAGGAATCCTGTGATAAAATGGGGAATATTGGCAGTGCTGGCTGGGCACTAAGCAAGTGTGGGGAAGCTTTAGGTTGGATTTCTTTCCTGCTTCATCCCATGCCTGCCTTTTCCTCCTGCCCCCTCCTTCCTCCTGCCTTTTTTTCCCCTTTTAGTGCATTGATACCTGAGCTATTCTGCTCTTTTCTCCCCCAAAACACACAGTGCTGCTCATATATTTGCTGCAATTGCATCTTCCCAGCTTTGGCAGCTGGAGCCTTGGGGCTTTGCCTGCATCAGGAAGCAATCAGCATCTTTCTGGAGAGTCCATGAATTTTGCTTTGATGAGACTTCTCTGTTCTGAACACACCTTTGGTCCAGACTGAGCACTTCAGCTTTTGGAATAAAACACCCCTGCAGGGGAGTGATACCAGAACAGAGACCACAAAAAGGTCTCCAGGACAGGCAGATGGATTTTTCCAAGCCCTGCATCTCATGCAAGTGTTCACCTGACGGCAGGACAGCAGCCCTCTTGGTCCACACACCAGTGACCACACTGGGAAGTCTGGAACTCTGCACACAAGTTTCTTTGGCTTCAGGAAAGAGAAAAATCTTCTTTAGCTGAGGTTGGTAGCATGGAAAAGCTCCTCTCATCAGCTGAGGAAGAGGAAGCAGGAGGGTGTGATGGAGGCTGCTCTTCTGTCCATCCCTCCTGTGTGGCTGGAGGGACCATAAAACACATCAGCCTTAGCATGGACATCCAGAGAGCACTACACAAGAATAACCTCCTCTGTTACATCCATTCCTCAAGAGAATATCAAGGCAAGGCAGGCAGGACTCCCCTGGTTCTCAGGACATGGTTTTTCCTTGCTTTGTCCCTTGAAGAATCCTGTGTTTCTGGGGTTTTGGTGAGAGGGAAAACCAAAATCAAACCAAACAGACAGGATGAAGAAATCAAACTCAAGGGTCTGCCTGCTGTTAGCAGAGATGGACCCAGCCCAGTTGTCTCTGTTGGGAGGGGAGGTGTGTGTGGGGGGATCTCTAGTTTGGGTTCCAGCCTGGGCTCTGGGATCTCTGCTGACTTGTGCACGTGCAACACGTGCAGGAATGGAGCTTCTCCTGTTGGCTGCACAGAGGGGATCTGAGCCTTGGAGAAGGCAGAGAGTGAGGACAAGGGAGCAGAGAGTCCCTGTGGGGAAACAGCCAGAGGAAAGCTCAGGTTTCTTGAAATCAGCCAAAGCTTGTTAAGTCCTCCCCTCTCATCTTACCATAAACTGATTTGGGGGGCTTCTGTTGATATTCTGCAGTCCAGATGTTGTCTGTAGCTGGAACAGGGATAGTGGGATGCTCCCAGGGAGGAGCTGGGCTGTGGGGGAAGGGACACTGGGCTCGTTTGGGTGGGTGGAGAAGGAAAGAGGAATATGAATGTATGGTTGTAAATCCACCCCTACACACCCTCCTTTCTTTTCCCTTACAACTGCTGTTCTCAGCTGGGGAATGTTGGCCTTCCAGTACTCTCTGATTTCTTTTGCAGAGTCGGAAGGACAAGGAAAGACCCAAACAGAAGCACAAAAAACGTCCGGAATCTCCCAGCAGCCTTACCCCATCCTCAGTGCCCATCACTGCAGAGAAGGTATCAAACCCTCAGGATGGGAGTGTGGGGAGGGAGGGCAGGGGAAAGCCTGGTTTTCCTAGGAAATGGGGAGGAGGAGAGTGCAGAAGAGCAGAGGAAAGGCTTTTGTCCACTTGTTTGGATTCCTGATTTGTCCCATTCTCTCTCTGCCTGACTCCCCACCTCGACACCCACCTTGGGAGTGTCACGGAGCAGCTGGCTTGATTTCTGTCAGCACTGATGACACAATCATGGAACTCAACTCCCAAGTGATTGAGCTGTAAGTGCCAGCCTGGTTTGCAGCAGATGTTCAGAGCTGAAGCTCCTGCAGAATAAATAAATATCCCTGCTTTGGCCTTTGCTGCTGCCACACTGTAAACAGCTCAGGCAGGTGGATAAGCAAGGCAAGGCTTGTGGGAGATGTTATCCTTTATTAGTCAAACTGATATAGCTGAAAAAATTCCAACATAAGATCTTCAAAGTGCATAATTGAGGGAGTTTTTCCCTGTGAGACAGTGGTTTCTAGTTACTTCCTCCATCTCAGGAAAATTGAAGCAGAAGGGCACAGTCTGCTGGCCTGTTTTACCCCTGTCCAATTCTCTGCTGGGAAGATGTCACTTGGGTGAATTTGTCTGCCCAGTGCCCAGGGCTGGTGGAGCACTCAGGACCTCAGTATTTTTCTGCTGTTCACTGCTGAAATCCTGCAGCTGACCTGGACTCTTACACCTGGCTGGAAATCAGGCTAGCCCTGAGCTCTCTGTAATTCCTGCCAGCCCCAAAACTCCAGTGGTGCAGAACAGCCACAGTGGAATTTGCCTGGAGCTGGTGTGCAACAAGGTGAGGGCCAAGTGTGCAGTTGTTCAGGGTCAGGGAACAAGTGAGGTTACTCCAGTGCCTGGACCTTTGGGGATGTAATCTCCTTTCTGTTGTGGGACTGGAAATGACTGCAAGTCCTCAGCAGGGCTGTTCTGGTATAAGTGAGTGTAGGACTGGAGCCAAGCTCCTGCTGGAACAAATAAAAAACAGGTCTCAGGAATGTCCTTTTGTGCACAGAAATGTTACTTGGAGAGGCTTGGGTGTCCTTCACGTGGCAGGGCTGCCTTCTGAAAATGAAAATTCAGAGGCTGGCAGTGTCTGCATGGGTGAGAAGCAGTGCAGGGGCAGTCTGGAAGATTTCTGCCAGTCAGCACAGGGTTGCTTTAGGTTAGGACTGAAGAGGATTTGCTGTGTGAGGCCAAGGCTTGAGGCAGGCAGCAGATGTAGGTCAGAGCTGAAATGGCCAAGCTGGTTTCATGGTTCTGAAGCTGGGAGAAACAGAAAGTTGCAACGGGACAGAGTGGAGGAACAGCCTAGAGCTGCAATCACTCTTGATTTACCTGTGCTCATGTTAGGGCAGCTCAGCTCTGGCTTTTGGGAACAGCAGATTCACCCACTTAACAGAGCTGTCAGAAACTGATGGCCTAAGAAGATTATTTTCAAGCTGAACTGAAATCCAAAACCTGCCTCTTGGCCAGCCAGAGTGGCTGTTAGACAATTACCCACTGTCTCCTCCAAAGCCCTGCCAGACCTTTATAAATAAGGAGGGAAGGGTGCAATTCAGTTTTACAGGCAGCTTTCAAGTCTTTGTAAGCTAAAATTCAGGAGATCCTAATTACTGTAGCCGTGCTTGAGTGACAGGGGTTTAGTGTTTCCTTAGGGAGTTACTGTTAATCCTCCTAACAGAGAGTGTATTTCCCTTGCTTTTTTGTGCAGAGATCCCAAAGTATACTTCAAACTCTGTTCCCAAAGGTACCAACTCCAGATCAAATGTAAATGCTGCTCAGGAGCCTGCTACAACCATGCACAACCCCCTCAGGGCATGAGTGTCTGAAGCTTTCTGGATAGTTGCATCAGGGGAACATTGCAGGGCTTGGACTGATGGGAAACCTGGAGACACAGAAATGTAGCATGTCCCAACAGGTTTCCTCTTGGAAAACAAAAGCATCTTTGTCCTTTCTGGGTCTTATCCCAATGGGGTGTACTGGGTAGGGTAGATGGAGGGGACTGTGGGGTCCTTGGGGACTGTGCTGGTCCTTGCTGGGCTGTGCTTTGAAGAGTTGGGTTCTCAGCCTCTCCTCACCACTTCCATGACCTTGGGGCAAATCATTTATCACTTCCATGATCTCCAAATCACCCAGGGATAATCCTCAGAGGTGACACAGCCTCTTGTGGGCAGCACCTCCTGTCCTGCTGCCTGGGAGGAGGACACTGGCCCAGAGCTGTGCAGTCTGGAGCAGGAGCATCCATCAGGGGGTTCCTGGCACCATTTGCTCCTTGGGTACCAGGACTATGGGCAGACTGTAGTGTGGCATCAGCCACCACCCCCTGGAGAGCTGTTACCAGGACCTGAAGCCACAGGCCAGTTTGTTCCCAGTTTGTTCAGCATAAAAAGAGCCTGGGGCAACAAGACACCAGAGACCCAGTGTCTGATGTCGTTACCAAAGCTCTATGAGACTTTCAGCAGCTCTGTAATAATAGATTTTCAGAGGGATATAGCAAATCAGCAGGACTTTTCAAGCTACTTCAGGTTAGGCTGACAGCAGTGGGACTGTTGTGTTGCTTTGGAGGAACTGTGGGATGTTCCACTTCATTGTTCCCTCGGGCAGCCTGGCCTCAGGGTTCATACTTTTCTTTAATTTTGCAATCCAGATTTGTATTCACCTAACATGCCATCCACCCTGTGCTCCTCTCTTGAACCATTTAGTTATGAAGGAGATCCTTTGATGTGGTTTCAGTCTTCCTCTTCCAATCAGTTGTGCCAGACCTCTGATTTCTGCCAGGTTTTTGAACAACTTGCTGCGTGCTTCCCTGCATCTTCTGGGAATATAAATACCATTGATGTCTGACACATGGACTCTACCAGGCCACTGTGTCCTCCTGGCTGGGCAGGGACAATTTCTCACTCAGGTTTGGAGGATGAACAGACTGAAAACACAGAGGGGGGGTGACCTTAGTGCTCATCTACACCAGAAAGTGAAAGGAGGCTGTGAATTCACAACGGGCAAATGACTCTTCAGAGCTCTCCTCCTGCTTCTGGAAAGCATCTTTTAGACAAATTGCTGTTCAGTGCTCTCACAGAGGGGTAGGGGGCCTTGCTCAGGGAACACAGGAGTGTCCTGAGAGACACAGAGCAGCTGGCCTGAAAATTCCCCAGTGGTGCTGCAGGTCTGGAGCTTTTGGATGGATTTGGAGGTGGAATGTGCTGGATGTGAGCTCATCTTCATTGTCATGCTGTCTGCAGCTCCTAAAGCTTTTTGGGGCAGAAAACATGCCTTCTGGCTAACAGTTCCTGGCCGTTTCATGTGGTCTATCCAAAAACTACAAAACACTGGCAAGCAGTAAGGGTTTGGAAGAGCCAAGGTGGGGTTGATGGAGTGAGCCTGGAGCAGAGGAAAGTTTCTCACCAGTGCAGGAGCAATGAGTCTCACCAGTAAGTCTTGGCAGCCAGGGCTCTGCAGTCGGTCCCACACTGCCAGACACATTCAGGAGGCACTTTCTGGGCTTGGGATCTCTCTGGCTGGTGCCACCAGCCTCCCTCCCCCTGCAGATACCCCTGGGGAGCCATCCTGCTCCTGCCTCTTGCACTTTGCAGTAAATCTGCAGGGTTGCAAAGCACCCCAGCTGCCTCCTCCTGCCAGCTGCAGGCATCATGATCACTTGTTCACACACACACACACACACACACACAGGCTGTGGGGTTTGGGCTGCAACATCTGGCTTGCTCTGGGTTTTGTAATATAAGCTGTGGATGTCAGAGCCTCCCTGCACCCCCCCCCTCCTCCCAGGCAGGTGCTGGAGAGGGAGCAGAGCAGGGCAAAGAGCTCCTGACTGCAGAGGCTTCTGGAGGGAGGGAGACTTTCCAGGTTTCCCACTGTTATTTGAACTCTGGGCACCTTCCCAAGCCCAGCCTGGAGCTGACAGATCCTGGGAATCTCTGCTGGGCTCAGGCAGATTCACAGTCACTGTGCTGGGGTGGGGATTTGTGGGGGAAGGCTGATGATTACCCCTGCTAATCAAAGCATGTCTCAGCAGGGATATTTGCTGTAAGAAGCCCTGAGCCTTTTAGCATCCCTTGTTCTTACACAAGTGGGAATTTGCCAGTGACATCAGAGACTTAAAGATCCACTCCTCAGCCCATCTGTCCCCTATCCCCAGCTCAGCAGCAAAGTCCTGCTGGGTCTGGAGGCTGAGGGAAGGGATGTGGTGAAGGTTGGGAGGGGTGAAGGCTGGAAGGGGCTCAGACACAGAGATTCTGGAGCTTCTGCAAGGACCTTGGCCCAGAGGTCCTGCTGGGGACTCAGCTCTCTGCCCCAGCATGGGGAGGCAGCTGATGCTTCCAGCCTGCCTGGGCAGCTGCTTCAAGACATCCCCCTGATGGAGGTGGCCTGGGGAGTTCCTGCTCTCATCACACTCTTCCTCCTTCTCCTCCTCCCTGCTTTCCTTCCCCAGTAGTTTAATCCAGGGCAAGGCTGCTCAGTGTTTCTGACACAAACATCATCCTCCCCCACCCCTTCTGCATTTCGTCAGTGGTTCCCTCTAGGAGCTCATCCTGCCAATCAGGAGGCAAAGAGATGCTCTTCTGATTTCCCATAAATAAATTAATGAATGAAGAGCTTGGGTGCTGCACAGTGTCACAGAGAGGCCAGAGAACAGGTCCAGCCCCTTGGGGACAGCAAGGACCAGGGGAGGAGGTAGGTGCATGCCTGCCCTTGGGTGCCTGCATGATTTTGTCTCACTTCCCCCAGCTCCTGGGCTGAGACAGGAGTTTCCCCATCCTGCTGGCACCTCCAGCAGGTTTATTCTCGTGGCATTTTCCACTTGGTTGCTTTAAATAGACTTTCAAAATGTAGCCACTGCCTCATTTTGAAAGAGAGCTCTCACTTCCTCAGTGGTTCCCTATTAATTTATTTTTTTTTCCTCTGCAGCATGCTCTCCCCCCACACCTCTCTGCAACACATGGAACATGGGTGTCTGCACACACACACACACACACACACACACACTGGGATTTTCATGCTGGAGAAGAGCTGATTATCCAGAGGTTTCCATCCAAAGGTTCCAACCTCAGGCACGCAGGTTTCTCCAGTCCTGCTCTCTCTGGGCAGCATCCCTGAGCTGGAGAATCTCCTTCCTTAGGGAGAGGATGGGAATGCAGCCCTGGTTCCTCTTCCTGCTGTTGGCATCATAGCAGCAAACCCTCCCTTTCAGATCAGGGTTGTGCTTGGCAGTCCACGTGTGTATCCTGGAAGGTTCTGCTGCTGCACAGAGCTTGGAGGCTCCACAGAGCAAAAGTGGGAAAGACATAAAGGCAGAGAGAGGGGAAGTGATTTAGTGTGGTTTCTGTTTCCTTCTCTTTGCTCCAGTGCATGGGCCCTTGCCCCAGTTTCAAGCTTTCTGGAATGGCTGCTGGAAAAGGGCTCTTTGTGGTGAGGAGGGTTGGTGGGGGTACTCTGCAGATCTCTGCCATGAGCTGTTTGGCAAACAAGATCTAGGATAGCATCTGGCAGGAGGTGGGAAAATCCTGTCCCCAAAATCTCTGGGAGTTTCTCAGGGAGGTCTCTGAGGTCAGATCAACCCTACAGGTGTGTCCATTCACCACCTTCAGCTGAGTCAGCTCAGCCTCTATTACTCTCTTTTTTTCCTTTAATTTTGCAATTAAGATTTATTTCCCAGCTCAGATTTCCCTCTTCCACCCTGCACTAATTCATTATTTGCCCTGCACTCCCTTCCTGACACTGGGGATTTAGAACATGTCTTCTCATGTGGTTTCCCCCTGCCCTCCTGCAGCCTCTTGCACCTTGTGCTGAGCTCCAAAGAGGTGAATTTATGGGGGGGAGGGATTTGGGGCTTTGCATTTCTGCTGAGACATGAGCCATTCCTGCAGCAACCCCACAGCCCCCAGACACTGCTCTCCTTTCCCTCCCCAGGCAGATGTGGAAAGATTTTCATGCTCCCTCTGAGCTCATAAATCAAGAAAGCTTAATCTCCAACATCCAGGACCCCGTGATGAGAAAATACAGATCCCCCTCATCTCTCCCCCCTAATTTCCACCACTCCCTTCCTCCTGTCTTTCATATTCCCAGCACATCTGGTGTGTGTTAGGCTGCCAGCTGTTGCATTGTGCAGAGTGATTAAACCATGTGGGAGGAATGGGGAAAGATTTTTATCTGGGCATTCATGAGTCTGCATTACAAGCCCTTTTTTTTTTTTTTTTTTCTTTAACTCTCCCCAAGAAGAGGTCATCTGTAGGGAGTGGAATGGAAGAAAGGTTCTGTGCTTCTCTGTGAGAAAACAAAAGGTGTTTGCAGGAATGTGCAGGTGTTGTTACATTTTGGGCTGTAGCCATCCCATTAGAACTGTGTCTAGATTTTTGACTGCTTGCAGTAACATCTTCCAAGAAGTGATCTCTGAGTACTTTTGGGTTGGCTCTGAAGTGAGTTGGAGGTGAAGGTTTCCTACCCTTGCCTGGGTGCCCTGAGGGATAGGGTTTTTGGTTCATTCCACTCTCCCCCTGCTAAACTCCCACACTTCTCTCTCTCATCCCAAGCTCCTGGATTTCCTAGCATCTGCCCAGGCTCTTCATCCCCTTTGCTTCCCTGTCTCCTGCAGGCTTAGATGGGGTTTGGAGAGCATCTGCTGCTGCTGCCTGCTCAGATGCTGCCCTAACACCCCCACCGTGGAACATTTACCGTGGCAGATTTGGGAAGCCCTGGAGCTGCTCCAGCCCCTGCTTTAGGGAAATTCCCAGCCCAGGAGTTCCCCATAGGTGGAGCAACTTTGCTGAGAATAGCACACCTGAGAGATGGAGCTGAAAATGCAGCCTTGAGTCCTACCACCAAACCCAGTTTTTATTTGGGCTGAGGTGTTCCCCTCTCCTGCTGCTGGGGGGAATGGCTGATGCCTGGTTGTCTCCTCTTTAATTTCCTGCAGCTCGATGGGCTGAGCATAATCTGAGTATAAATCCTGGTGCCACCGAGCAGCAGTAGATGGAGATGTTGCTTTTTCTCTCCTGAGGAACATGACCTGCCCATCAGTTGGTGGGCAGAGGGGGGGATTGCTTCTCCTCAGAGGAAATGGGTAAGAAGAGCCCAGCTGTGGCCACATCTGCCCTGAGTCAGTCCCCTTTGTCTTTGCTGCTCCCAGGGCTCCAGCAGCCACCATGAGGGGAGCAAAGAGACCACAGAGGTCGGGAGGACAGAGGTGAAAGGCAAGAAATCCTCAAGCCATGGCAGCAGCCACAAGGGGAAAAAGACTGGAAGTGGGAAAAGCTCCGTGGGCTTCAGCTCAGCTTCATCCAGTGGGACCTTCCAGCCTGCAGGTAAGGGGGGAAGGAGAAGGCAGAAAAGAAGGGGGGGAGTGGGGCTGATGTTTTGCCTCCTTCCCTTTTGCTATCTCTGGCTCTGTCAAGGTGCCCTTGCTGTGAAACTTTGCTGATTTCTTTAACCTCTTCAAGAGAAAGGGGAAAGTCTTAATGCTGCTGATTCCCTGCAGGGAGGGGAGATCCGAGTCAGATGAGTGTTACAGCTCCCCTCCTGTGCAGGCTGCTGCACTGCCAGGAAAAACAGATCCAGATGTCTGGGAGGAGGGAAGGGACACTGTGCACAGGCAATATGGGCAGCACCTGCCCTCCCCTCCCCAGGTGCTACAGTCTGCAGCAGTGTTTTAAGGAGTACTAGGGCAGGGACCTGAGCCAAAACCTGATACCCAGGCTCCCCTGAGCTTTGAGGCAAAGCCTTGCAGGGCTCCCATCTGCTCTGCCCTTGCTTGGTTCTTTTTGGAGCTCTTATCAGCATCCTTCATCTCCTTGGCCCCTTCTGGGGGCTGGAGGGCCCGTGGTGGTGCAGGGCAGCAGACACCTGGATGTTTGGATGGGATCAAGCTTCTGCTGTGCACCTTTCCTGCTTGCTGGAGGAGGGGAGCAGGGCTGGGGGGTGACAGAGTTGTCACCTTTTAGCTCAGCAACTTCCCTCTGCTGCAGAACCTTGTCACCTCCTTGCTTTATGGGCTGGGTTGTGGCCACCAGGAGCCCTCCTAAATCCCCTTCTCTTCTCCTTCCCACAGGTACCTCCTGCAGCACCTTGCAGTGCTCCCAGGACTTTGTGACATTCCCCAAGCTTGAGCAGGAGGAGGAGAAGTACCGGAAACCTGTCTCTTCCTCTTCCTCTTCTCACTGCTCCCCTCTCTATGAGGGTCAGAAAGGGGACATCTTTGAGCAGAAGGTGATCTTCTCAGGCTTTGGCTCCATCATGCGCTTCTCCACCTCTGCCGTGAGCCAGCAGAGGGGCCGTGAGGCTTCCCCTGTGGACTACAAAACCCCAAATCCTTCGAGTGCCCCCTCGGTGGGGACGAGTGGGAGCAGTGGTGGCAGCAGCAGCCACAAGAGGATGCCATCCCTCAGCATGGAGGAGGGAGAGGTGCTGAAGGAAAAGAAGCACAAAGGGAGCAAGAAGAACAAGCATGGGCCTGGCAGACCAAAAGGGGGAAAAAGCAAAGAGATTTTGGGTGCCCAGCTGGCTGGGTCCACGTCTACTTCCTCTTCACCCTTCTCTGGGGGTTCTCTTGTCAGCTCCAGCATTGGCAGCTCCTCCCGAGCCTTCAGCCACACAGGGAATCTCCCCAGCCTCAGCATGGAGTCCCCACTCCTGGGTTCAGGTATGTTTCCCCCTCAGAGCTCAAGGTTTAGGAAGTTTAGGAAATATTTTTTCACTGAGAGGGCTGTCAGGCATTGGAATGGCTCAGGGCAGTGGTGGAGTCACCATCCCTGAAGGGGTTTGGACCTGGTCCTTAGGGATGTGGTTTAGCAGCTGATTATGGTGTTGGTCAAAGGTTGGGCTGGATGAGCTTGGAGGTCTCTTCCAACCTAAAACATTCTGGGATTCTGTGTGCGCACATGTGGCTGGTGGCTGGACCTCTCTGCCCCTTCCAGTCAGTCCCAAGAGCTCTAGAAATCCACATCTGGGTCTCCCCTTTCCATCTTGGCGTTCATCCTGGAATCTCCTCTGGGTCAGCTTCTCTGTCCTTGAGGCTGGGCAGCAGATCTGAGCTGGGTGGCATTTCAAACCCTCAAGTGCTGGGAAACCTTGCCAGGCAGAGGTTATAGAGAGGGGTATTCCACAGTCCACCCTGGAACAACCACAGCCTGACCCCAAGTGAGAGGCTCTCAGAAGTGGTTCAAGTGTAAATCCTCTTTTAAAAAGCAAACCCACTCAGTCCTGGGTGTTAGCTCAGCCATGGAGGGCTGGGAGCCAGACACACCATTAACTCTGAGTCCCCTTCCCTGCCTGGCAGGATGAGGGATGTGGCAGGAAGGGGTTAAGGCAGCAGGCAGAGGAGGGGCTGAGGGCTGAGGTTTGACACTATTCTGGCAGCAGAACTTGTCATCAGTCTATTGTGGGTTGTTTGCAGATGCTCCAATTTAGGTCAGATTGCAAGGGGGGGGGAAGGTATGGTTGTGGGGTGTGTGCCTGAGAGCCCTGGGCCATTTCTCTGCACTGCCTGAGAGAGGAGAGGAGCTGCAAGGAGTGATGCAACTTCCAGCATCATAACCTTAGGCCAATTTATTTGGTTTTTTTTGTTTTTTATTTTTTTTTATCCCTTTATGGAACAACAACGGGATGTTTCCAAGAGGAGGAGACTGCCAGGCCCTGCTCTCCTGTCTCTTCTCCCATTCTTCTCTTCCAGAGGGATGTTGGCAGGGCTCTGAAGGACCTGGCTTTGGGCACTGCCTGAGCCCAGGGGATGGTGAATGGTCCCCAGCCTCAGCAGCAGCTCCCTCCTCACGTTTACCTATCCCTGGACATTGTGGGGACAGGGACACAGGAGCTCAGCACCAGTGTGGTCTCTTGGCTAGCACAGGGAGCAGGGCTCTGAGTCCACTGTCCCTTTCCAGCTGTGCCCTCAGTGTCACTTCATGCTGTGGTTGCTCTGCTGGGTTGTGTCAGGGCCTGAGGAGCAAAGGAGGGGAGCAGGGATGAGGCTGGAGGAGTTTGTGGTACCCTTGGACAGACAGAGGGAGGGAGGGCTGAGCCCAACCCTTGCTGCCTGCCAGGCCAGGAAGTGGATGTGATGCTCGGTTTGGTGCCTTCCCTTCCTCAGCTCCATTCCTGCAGAAATCCAGCTGCTTCCAGGCCCTGGGAGGGGAGTGGGGCTCTCTAACCCTTCTCCTCCCCTTGCAGGGATCTACACCAGTAACAAGGACCCCATTTCTCACGGGGGTGGAGTGCTCCGAGCTGTGTGCAGTACCCCCCTCTCCTCCAGCCTCCTGGCACACCAGGGAACCTCTTCCCTCCCACAGCTCACACGTTCTCCCTTTGCCAGCACCATCCCAGCCTCTTCCTCCTCCTCTGTCTCCACCACCCAGGTAAGAAGACCAGGAGAGAGGGAATGTGGTGCAGGGGAGGGTGGGACAGAGCAGAGCCAGTTTGTGGGCAGAGAGGAGTTGGCTTTTTCCACTTGGGAACATCTGCTCTTCCTTTATTTTTATTTTTGCAGCTTCCCTTAGGGTGGCTGGAAGGCTGGTGGTGGTTTTGGGGCACTCTGCCTGTTTTTGGGGTGGGAGGAATGACAAGGAAAGGACTCCTTGCTTTCTAAGGGAGCAGAGCCACAGCACCAAGGCCACCAGTGCCACCCAGAGAACATCCCAGCTGGGTGGCTGTGCCAGGAGGCAGAGCCAGCTCCTTTGTCACACTGTCAGAGGTGTTTCACAGGGAGGGGAGAGTCAATTTGACTGCCAGAGTGTTCAGGTGGCTCACTGAGACCTCTTGGCTCTGAGATGGGGCTGGGAAGATCTCAGCTGCCTACCAGGGCTTCCAAGGAGATTTTTATCCCCCTCTCTCAGCAGCAAGCAGGGTCCAGCAGTCAGGACAAGATGGAATAACCAAGATTTTTTTTTTTCCTCTTTTTTTGAGAAGTCATTTCGCTCTCTCTCTTCCCTCCTTGTTTTGCTACCTAGGTGTTCTCCCTGGCAGGTTCAACATTTAGCCTCCCTTCCTCCCATATTTTTGGGAGCCCCCTGACATCTGGGCTATCCATCAACCCACTCTTAAATCAGTCGGAGAGCAGCCGGGCAGGTACGTGAATCAGAAGGTATGTGAGCTGGGACTTCCAAAGGGCTCTCCCTGGAAGAGACAAGACAGCTGCATCCATACTTCTCCAGCTGCCTTTCCTGCTTGCTCCCAGTGGGACAGTGGCTTTTTCCCCCAGGCAGAGGGTGCTTGTGTTTGCCTCGATGTGCTGGAGTGCAATCCTGTGTCCTTTGGGTAATGTGTGTCCCTGGACATGTGCTACAACAGCGCAGGGATGTTAAGTCTTCCCTGCAGTAATTTGGTGTCTTTTTACCTGCTGAACCAAGCTGGTGACAACTACTGTGAGCTGCTGCTGAAATGTTACAAGTTTTGGTTGGGGTTTTGTTTTCTGGGTTTCTTTGAAAATAAGAGCAAGCTCACACTCTTTAATTTTTATTTTCCACTTTCTGCCCTTCCCCTTTGGCTCTGTCATGAATGCAACAAACCCCCCTGTTTCCAGCCATCAGATATGAACTGAATGACTTCAAACTGCTCATTCTTTTCCCACCAAGGCAAACTCATATTTCTTGCAAAATCTCCTGGTTAACAAGCAGTGAACTTGAAGCACTTTAAGATTTCTTTTCTTCCCAAAGCAGACTGGGACGGATTTTTAGTTTGCACCAGTGGTTAAACAAAAGCACCCTCCTGATTTTCAGATGCTGCAACTCCTAGGCTCCCCTAGCCCCAAAATCCTGGCTAGGTGGATCCTGAGCATGCTGGGTGCTCAACTGGGAGGTAAAACTCTGTCCTGTGTCCCACTGAGTGACAAGCACTGCAATACCCACTGTCCCCCTTAGAGGTGGCTCTGAGTTCTCTGGATCATCCGACACCAGCCTTGCCCTTGTTTGCCTTACCCAGGGTGCATGCCTGCATGGAAAAAGCATGGATGGACACGTGTGCCCACTCACAACCTTTGGAAGCCCACGGAAGGGCTCTGTCTGTCTCTCCCTGGGGCACTGGCAGCATTTTGTCAGGATTTCCCTGCTGGCATCTGCTTGGGGAAGGGAATTCTGCAGCTGCTGGGGGTGGGAATCAGGGCCATGCACGGGAGCTGTGAGGCAGGAGGGATCCATTCACCTGGGATGGAGGGAAAAATGAGATGATGCAAAGGGTTGTTCCTCCCTCCAGAGGGAGATGAGCCACTGCTGCTGTTATTTTGGCAAGGTGCTGACAGGAGGAGGAAGTCAGGAGCAGCTCTGTGGTTCAGGCACAACACAGAGGCTCTGGGTTCTCTTCCAGCCCTGCAGCTACTGATGAATGAATCATGGAGGCAAAATCCAACATACAATGTGCTAAAAAAAAAAAAAAAAAAAAAAAAAAAAAAAAAGTCTGATCCTTAGTCTTCATTCCCAAGATTGCTCTTTTTGTTTGACCAGGATCTCAGAAGCTTCAGGATGTGTTTTTTCCAGTTCCAGGCAGCCTTCAGAGCAGCTCCTGGCTTTTGTCATGTTTAAGGTTTGGCCATCACTATCTCCTCCTACTGGAGCTACTGCTAAACACTCCAGAGGGTCTTAAGCCAAATCCACTTTTTTTTTTTTTTTTTTCCCAGGAGGATTAATGAATATGTATGAAACCTCCTATGTGAAGCCGTTTTCACTTAAAAGTGTGGTGACTGTTTGAATCCCAAGTCATTATTAACAAGGTGCTTGTGAAGTTTTAAGCAACCCTGCCCTGTTTTTAACTCAGTTTACCTTTCCTGAGAGCATCTGTGTAGCCACATCTCCTGGAGACAGAAGATTTCACTGCAGTAGTACTTGAGCTCTTCCCAACTTTAATGGGATGTAGGGAAATGGTGTCTTGGGGGAACTGAGACACTGATGCAGGTTGATATCAGCTACTTGTGGCAGTACAAAATCTCCCACTTACCTCCCACTCCCTTAGCTACTGTCTAGATCTTCCTCCCACAGCTTGTCCTGGACCCTGCCTCATTCTGATGACAGGAAAAATCTAAATATCTTTCCTGGTTATCTTCAAAGCCTCTTTTTCATACTTGGGAAGTGCTGTCTCCGTGTGATAACTCAGTCATCATCCTCTCCTGTAGACAAGAGGGGGAGGGTGGTCAGGAGATAATTGAATGTGGAGCTTGGTACTGTTCCAGAGGTCCAGAATCATAAATCTGAGTGCAGCAAACAGCATGAGAGCAACAACTCAGAGCATAACTGGGTGCTTATTTATTGCAAGTTCCAACTCTTGTGGCAGAGCTGCACATGGGGGGCTGTGGATGGTTTGGTTTTTTTTTTTGGAAGGGTTTCTGTGGGCCTTGGATGGAGGCAATGCTGAGGAGCACTGCTGTGGTCTGACTGGTCACAGCCTTCTGGTAACTGGGTTGGGGAAATGAGGAGGTTTATTTCAGTGTCCCTGAAATCCAGACTTGTCTCTGGATGGGGTCTTCTCCCGGGAGGCTGCTGCTGACTGTCAGCTTCTGGTCACCTCCAGAAAGCTGTGGCTTCTCCCCAGGAGGGTTGTCCAGTTGTAATTGATAGCCAGGAATGAGGCTGGAGGAGTTTGTGGTACCCTTGGACAGAGGGGAAGGGGATGCCAGGAAGACATTCCCATGGGGATGAGGGAGTGAGGATCCCACTCCTACCTGTCCATGTTTGCAGCAAATGCTTCCAATAAGCAATGCCCTGCTCGGGGCACCACGCTGTAAATCCTGGATTTCCCTGGATTCTGCCACATCAGGAACATCTCTTGTGTGAAGAAGAGGAGGGGTGGGTGAGCCAGCTGGGGCAGGCTGCATTTCCAACATCTGACATGTCCCAGAACCAGGGGAAAGTGTGTCCCTGGGCTGGCAGGCTCTGGGAATGGGAAGCAAAGGGCAGGCAGAGGAATCTTCCCTTCCAGAGGAGTCTGTGGCTGGCACAGCCCCTGCAGCCCCCTCCCCAGCACTGCTCCTGGGACACAGGGATGGGGGCAGCTCCAGCTTCAGCTCTTCCGAAAGTTGGGAGGATTTGGGGAATGACTCAGGTGAGAGCTGAGTGGCAAAGCAGCTGGAACCCCCGCGGCTTCAGAAAAAGCAAAAAAAAAAGGTTTTAGAAAAAAAAAACAAAAAGAAAAAGCATCCTTCTGCCCGATCTGTGAGGGGACAGGGACAAGGACAGGGTCTGGGTTTGGCTCCCTGGCTCTGCGTGGTGAGGAACCAGGGGGTGGGTGTATTAACCAGGGGGTTAATATATAATATTAATTATTATTATATAATAACAATATATATCGTATATATTATATTATATGTTGTTATATATTATATATTATTAATTATATTATAATTTATATTATAATATATATTTTATTTTAATATATGATATGATTATTATATAATATGTATTATATAACATATATTATTAGATATTATATGTTATTATACGTTATATATTATTTATTATATTGTATTATATTATATATCATATATTATAATATATATTATAATTATTATTATAATTATTATTATATAACCGGGGGTTGTGGTGTATGGGGTGTGTGTTTTGTCGCATGGGTGACCTTCCCAGGGTGCCATCCCCCCCTGGCAGGGTGCCCCGGGATGCCATCTCAGGCCGTGCCACGCAGCCCCTCCCCCGGCGCATGCGGGGCGGTGCGGGAGATGCGCGGAGGGTCCCTGCGCTGCTCGGTGCTCCCATCTAGCGGGGAGCGGCCCTCGGGTGACAAACCCGGGGCTGGCTGCCTATGAACTCTCTGCCTCTCTGTCCCTCCTCTTCCCACCCAGAACCTGACCTGGAAGATTGCAGCTTTGGCTGCCGTGGGACATCGCCCCAGGAGAGTCTCTCCTCCATGTGAGTGTCCTTCAAAGGGGGGGGGGGGGAAATCCCTTCTTTCCCCATCGCCCTGGGAAGCTGTGGGATGACACAGCAAGGAGAGGGAAGGAGGATGAGGGGAAGTGGAGGCAGCTCCTGCCCTCCTCCTGGGGGCTGGGAGGCAGGTTTGCTTCTCCAGTGCTATGTGGGAGTGGGGCTGGGAGGAGAGGGGCAGAAAGGAGCAGAGGAATGGGGGGCTGGACTAAGGAAGCATCTCTGACATCTTCCCCAGGTCCCCCATCAGCAGCCTCCCCACCCTCTTTGACCAGACAGTGTCTTGTAGCAGCAGTGGGCAGCTGGAGAATGTTCCCCAGGCCACCCCAAACATCGAGCAGCTCCTGGAGAAGCAGGGCAATGGGGAAGCTGGAGTAAACAGTGAGTAACCCCTGAGCTGGGCTGGGCTGGGCTGGGGGAGGAGAGGTCCTTGTGCATGTTTGTGTGGGAGCCAGCTGGGATTTTGCCCATGGAGCTGGGAGGGGGACAAAGCACTGCTCTGTGCCAGGGGGGAGTAGCTGGCAGTGGGAGTGTGAGCTGGGGCCAGTCTCCTCCTCCGGTGTTTTCTCTTTCTGGTGCCTCCTCTGCATCCCTTTCTCTTCCTTCTGGCTCCCATTCTCTCTCCTGACCCTGTCCCCTTTCCCCCCTCTCTGTTCCCTGCAGTTGTAGAGATGCTCAAAGCCCTGCACTCCCTGCAGAAGGAGAACCAGAGGCTCCAGGAGCAGATCATGACCCTGACAGCCAAGAAGGAACGTTTGCAGCTCCTCAATGTCCAACTCTCTGTCCCTTTTCCTGTGGTGACCAGCAGCAATGGCCCAGGCAGCCAGGCCCAGTACATCCTGCCTCCCAATGGTGAGGAACTGCTGGGAAGCATCACCCTCTGCCCTTTCCTAGCCCTGGGCAAGAGGAGGTGACAGTGGGGAGGATCTGACCCATTTATCTCTCTATAGCTGCTGGCAATGGGCACTGTCCCTTCCTATTGCTGTGGCAACATCAGGCTCCACCCCTGGCTCTCCATCCTCACTTCTTTTCCTCCTTACAGTCTGCAACAACGATTCCCTGAGCATCAGCAAGAGCCCCCCCTGCAAGAACAGCTTTGGGATTGAGAACTCCCTCTCCACTTCCTCTGAGGTACAGTGACCACCAGCCAGCTGGGCAGTGCACTCTCAGGGCTCTGACCTCAACTCCAGCTCATAAAATCTTGTAGTCCTTGCTCAGAAAATCAGGATTCTTACTCCAGAGTGTCCCTTCCTCAGTTCTGCTCAGTGCTGAGGCTCTGAGTGGAGAAGCTGAGGCTGGGAGCATGAGCTGAGGGTGCTCCTGGGTCATCCTGGCCAAATCTGCCTGAATTCTGGGACCCCTCCGGGCTTCCCCCTGCTCCTCCCTTCCCACCTCCTGCTCCTGCCCCAAGCACCCTTGGAGCTGAGCTGCCCTTTCCCGAGCTGCCCCATTCTGATGCTTTTCCTCTCCCGTTTTTTCCCCCCAGGACCCTCATTCAGGTTGTCCCAGCAGGAGCAGCTCTTCCCTGTCCTTCCACAGCACTCCCCCCCCCCTGCCCATGCTGCAGCAGAGCCCTGCATCCCTGCCCCTGCCCGGGGGGCAGCAGCTCAACGGGATGGCCAGGGGGGCAAGCAGTGGCCTGGGGGGAAGCACCACTGCTAGCCACAGCCTCCCCACGGTGCCCATGGTGGATGGGCTGCTGGGGAGCCTGGCAGGAGGGCAGCAAATGCCCCTCAATGGGATCCTGGGGAACCTGAATGGAGCTCAGGCTGCACCTCCCAGTGCCCCCACCCAGGCCAGTGGAGCAACAACCCTGCAGCTCTCCAGCAGGTGAGGCTGGGGGGGAGCTGGGGGGGACAGGGCTGTGGGGACAGTGCTGTGGGGACAGTGCTGTGGGGACAGTCCTGGGGGGACAGTCCTGGGGGGACAGTGCTGTCGGGACAGTGCTGTGGGGACAGTCCTGGGGGGACAGTGCTATCGGGACAGTGCTGTGGGGACAGTCCTGCCCTCTGCAGCAGAAGCTTAGCACAGGAGGGAGGAAGGAAAAGGAAAAGGAAGAAAGAAAAATGAAAAGGAAGAAAGGAAAAGGAAAAGGGAAGGGAAGAAGGAAGGGAAGGGAAGGAAAGGGAAGGGAAGGGAAGAAGGAAGGGAAGGGAAGGGAAGGGAAGGGAAGGGAAGGGAAGGGAAGGGAAGGGAAGGGAAGGGAAGGGAAGGGAAGGGAAGGGAAGGGAAGGGAAGGGAAGGGAAGGGAAGGGAAGGGAAGGGAAGGGAAGGGAAGGGAAGGGAAGGGAAGGGAAGGGAAGGGAAGGGAAGGGAAGGGAAGGGAAGGGAAGGGAAGGGAAGGGAAGGGAAGGGAAGGGAGCCACTGGTGTGCAGGAGCAGGGGGGGCTGTGCTGAGCTGACATCCCTGCCCTGCTCTCCTCCCAGTGTGCCCAGTCTGAGCCCGCTGACAGAGCAGCAGAGACATGTCCTGCACCAACATGAGCAGCAGCTCCAGCAGCTCCAGCAGCTCCTGACTTCCCAGCCACTTAATCCAGTAAGTCTGCCTGCTGGCTCCTGGGATTTCCTGAGCTCTTTAGTGGGAAAGCCTCGGAGCAGGGAGCAAAACTTGGGGCTCCCTCCCTGGCATGAATCCTCTGCCCCTGCCCCCTGGCCATGTGCCTGTTCCTTGGCTCCTGTGGGTGGAGGGAGGAGGAGAAAAAGCTCCAGGCAGGAAGGTGCAGAAGATGAGGAGTAGAACTTTTTTGTACAAAGGAAAAAAATATAATCTGCATTTCCCACCTCTTGAGGGGCTGAGAACCTGGTTACACTAAAGCCACCATCAGATCAGGAGTGCAGTTTCCTCCCCCAGCCATCTCTCAATGCAAATTTTGTCTGCTTCTGCTGACAAGAGCACCCTGGGCTTGCAGATGTGCTGAGGAGGAGAGGAATTTGCTTGAGGACACCACTTGAGCTTAGGAAGAGATAAACACCCAAGTGTTCTGTCCTGGGGCAGGGGAGCCATCTCTGGGGACATTGACACAGAGCTGGAGGTGCCAGGGGGACTCCGGAGGTGGCTGAGGGGGTTGGGGTCAGAAAAAGGATCAGGCAATTGTTCTGAGCACTTTGGCTCTCTGCCTGCATCTTTTTGGGTAAAACAGCAGCCCTGTCCCAGGAAAACAAACCCCTGGGTGTGGAAGAACCACTTGGCCTGCAGGGACCTCTGAGATGTCCCCTCCCTGCATGGTGACACAGTGCTCACAGTCCCTCTGCTCATTTATATCCCCTGTGTGAACCTGGCCCTTTGCTTGGGATAGATTTCTGGGTCAGGCTATTTATAGTCCAGGAAAAGCAAATTTCAAAGGGCTTCTCTTCCAGCAGCTGATGTCACCATGTCACCAGCTGCATCCCTGTGGGTAGGGGAACAATGTCAGCTCCCAGCCTGCTGCATGGGTCGATGGTTGCTATAGAGATGTCAGCAGTTTGGTTGGGTTTGAGGGCATCCCTCTGGCTGCAGGTGAGCTGTGGCTCTCACCCCCTTCCCAGCTCCAGCTCACCTACACCAACCCCCTGTGCCAGGGATGAGCTGAGGAAAGGAATTCCCAGACAAGCTAGAAATTCAGGATAGCAAATGCCACAGATTTAAAACCCAGGGGTTGATTGTCTGAGTGGATCTGTGTGCCTGCAGGGGTCCTGGGGAGGGTTGGCTTCAGGCAGCCACGGGGTTGGAAAGCTCAACACAAGGACAACCCTTCCTCACTCTACCTGTAGAGATGTCACCAAGGAGACTTCCTCCCTGTCCCCAGCAGCATCGCCTGGGATGGAGAGTGCAGCTGTGTCTCCTTGGTATTCAGTGTCACCTTTTCCTTCACCCTTTGTCCCTCCTTTTTGACTTCTCTCACCTCCCCCTTTCCTGCAGGAGCAGCAGGCCCTGGTCTTCCAGATGATGCAGCAAATCCAGCAGAAGAGGGAGCTGCAGAGGCTGCAGATGACCAACTCCTCCCAGCTCTCCATGCCCAACCTCCTGGCAGCCACCTCTGCCCCCCTGCACTCCAGCACCGGTGCCCTGATGACCTCAGCCCCCCCCCCAGCCACCCCCCAGCACTGGCTCTCTCCTCGCCTCCCTTTCCCCCCAGCAGCTCAACCCCAGCAACTCCCTCCTGGCCCCCCAGGCCACCCCACCACCCGGGAGCAGCCTCCTGACCTCAGGGCCAGGCATTCCCCCCGTCCTCACAGCACAGACTCACCCCTTCCTCAACCTGCAGGCTGATGGCAACACCCCCAAGGGAACGGTGCGTATGCTGCGGGTGCTCCCCTGACCCCACCACCTCTGGGTGCTCTCCAGGGCACTGCTCAGGCCACAGGATGCTCCATCCCTGGAGCTGTGTCCCCAGAGAGTGTCACCTCCCTATCCTGGCACCTCTGAGGATTTCCTCGGGGTCCCAGGGAGGTGTGGGGGTTCCCCAGGTGCCCATCCCCTGCAGCAGGGACAGGTTGGAGATTTGTCCCCAGTAACCCTCAGACCTGGATGGGACAATGTTGGCCTGGCAGAGCCTCCTGAGGAAATGCAAAGGTGACTGCAGGTGGAAACCCAAGGTTTAGAAGGAAGCTTGAACCCCAGAGGAGAGGTTGTGGAGAGGTTTACAACCTCTCTGTAAAGCAGCCTGGCACTGGAACACCAGTGCTGTGACACTTCCATCCCTCCCTGCCCTCTGCCTGTACCCAGGAGGTTCAGCCCTGCAGGAGCCACAGGGCAGGGGTGAAGGTCCAGTTTGGCCTGAACTGGGCAGAGGGGAACCCCGGGGCTCCCCTGTTTATCTCCATTAATCTGGGAGGAGCCCAAGAGGTGGAGGTGAGCAGGGCCAGGGCCAGAGCTCAGCAGGGCTCTGCTTTTCCTGCCCTGCCCTGTACTGATAGCTCTCTCCTCTACGTCTCTTTTTCTGTTTGTTTTTTAAAGAGCATGAATGAGAAGGGAGCTCCTCTTAGCCAGGACAAGGGCTAAGCTCCCCCCTCACCCTGAACAAACCAGCAGCCAACTCCTCTCAGCCAGGGGACTGTGGCTTTCTGCAGTCAACACTGATACTCTTAGAGCAATGAGCACAAAGCTTCCAAGAAGCATTCCCTGCCGCTGGGCAATGCCAAGAGGTGCTTTGGAAGACAGCACATCCCTGACCAAGCCCTGGGATCAGGAGGAGATGAAGGTGGGGGGGCTGCCTGCTGCCTTGCCCCCACCCCAGGCCAGATGGGCTGAAAGTGAAGCTGTGTCCATGCAGAGAGGAGGAGTGAGTTCACACCAGCTCCCACCAGTCCCCTCCCAGCTCCCCACCAGTGCCAGGCCAAGGCACTAAAGACCATCACCCCCCCCTCAGATGTGACCTCGGTGGAAGGAGCCCCCTCTGCTGAGGATTCCTCTCTGCCTGGTGCAGAGACAGCACTGGATGTGACACAGCTGGGGACGTGGGACCTGGTGGCAGTGGTCTGCTCCAGCTGGAGAAGTCCTGGAGCTGAGATTCCTCACCTGCTGGGATGCTCAGAGCCACCACAAAAAAACCCCAGCCCCTCAGCTGGATCCAACCCCAGCCTGGAAAGCCAGGAATGATGGAGCCATGGTGAAGGACTGGTGCTTGGGGAGGAGGTGACAGCCACCCATTTGTCTGAGGGACACTGCCACATCTGCAGCTGCTGTCTCCATCTCGCCCTCCTGCTCCTGCTGCCTCTGACTCTTTCCTTCCAAGATTTCCAAAGGCTTCAAAGTTCAGCTTGGAAAAAGGGGCTGTGGCCAACATCACCCCCGTGGCAGCCAGCTCCAGGTGTGGTTTGGAGCCTGGGGGTTCTTTCCCTAAGCTGGGAACTCCAAACCTGAGGAAGGAAGAATCCCAAACCCATTCCCTGCCAGCTCTTACCCATCCCAGTCGCTCCAGTCTGGCAAACCCACCTTCTCCAAGCAATGGGACAATCACCAATCTCCTGAGCTGGGACATCATCAGACCCTTCCTCCTCCTCTGCCTTTTGACCTTAACTCCACCTGGCAGTCTGGAACCTCTGGAATCCTCTTCCCCCCATGGTTTGGTGGCAGGAGAGGTGGGGAAGGGGAGCAGCGACGTCAAACGTGCAAATTCCCCTTTTTTCCCCCTCATCCCCTGCTTAAATCCAGAGCTCCTGGGGACAGGGGGGAAGACTCTGAGGGTCTTACAATTGTCAGACCTTAATGGATGTTTTTCAGCACATTCCCACTGCCCTTAACTAGTTTGCACTATTCAGATTTATCAGCAGTGGGGCTGTGCTGATAGGACTAGAAGAGCTTGTTATGGGCAAAACTCCCCTGCTAAATATTTTTCTTCCTTTTAATTTTATTTGATTTCTTCTTTTTCGTTGTTGATTTTTTTTTTTGTTTGGAAGGTTGTCACCACAGTGGTCGAATAAGGCTGAAAGGAGAGAAAAGATCTTTCTGATCTCAGCCTTCTGTGAACTGGGCAGGACAGACTGCTGTCTGCTCAGAAATATATATATTATATATATAATTTTTTTTTTAATAAAGAAAAGCTAATGTTTTAACAAGGTTAGGAAGCTATTGGGAAGATGGAGATGGCAGCTAAAAGTGACAATGCAGGTTAAAAAAAAAAAAAAAAAAGCCTCCTTTCCTTGTGGTCTCTGCAGCACAGCCCTGGAGGGGAGCAGTGAGCTGTGGCACCTCCCCTGTCCCCGTGTCCCCATGTCCCCATGTCCCCATCCCCTGTAGGTCACAGGCTGAGCTGTGCCACCCCAGGTACTTGCAGAACGTGACTGAGATCTCAGTTGCAAATCCTTTGGCTCTGGTTTTCCCTCTCCCCCCCAAATCACTCTGGCACAGTTGCGTGCTTGCACTTTTTTTAATTTCTTTTTTATTTTCCCCTTCCCCACCCCCCCCTGCCTGTGTTGTCCCCTCCTCCCCTCTGTCACCAGAGGTGCCACCCAGCACAGGGTCCATTTCTGCAGTGGGGTTCTGACCTCTCTGTCCCCTCCCTGGGTGAGTTGGGCTCAGATGCAGAGCAGCCCTTTGGGGCCCTGGGTGGGTGGGGGGTGGGTGACTGATGGGTGCCCCCCAAGGCTCTGCTTGGGATTTGGGAAGAGACATTTCTTAGTGCTGGTTTGAGTCAGGAAGATGATGGAGAAGTGTGTTAGAGGTGAAGCAGGAGCTGGTAACTGTGCGGATGTTGAGCTCTGCCAGCTGCCAGCCCAGCTGCATTGCTCTGGGGATTGGGTTTTATTTGAATTTTTTCAAAATTATTTTATTTTTTGTTTTTCCTCTGGAGGTCCCCAAGCTGCATGGCTCCTCTCATTGTTTTGCCATCAGGCTGACCATCCCCACAGCCCTGGAACCTCTGGAAGGCTTTGGTGTCCCCAGACCTGGTTAGATTCTTCCAAAACTGAAACCACCTTTTACATACCCTGGAATTAGGAGGAAGCCAGGAGCAGGAAGAGAAGGGCTGGGACAAATCCAGCAATTTGTGGTCCAACCCATGTGGGTTCCCAGGACAGGTACAAAGCTTGTTCTGGACAGTGGGTTGGTGCCCAGATGGTTGGGCAGGAGGTGAGGTTTGCAGGCAGGAGGCTGAAAGGTGCTGGCCAGGGCTCAGCACCACTGCCAGGACAATAACTGGGAATCCAGGTGTTGGAAAAGGTTGGAAATCAGGGATTGAATTGAAGGAGGGAATTTTGTGGGGAAAAATTTGCTGTTCCAAGTGATCCCTCCTGCTCTGCTGTTGATCTTGGTGGATGTAGTTTGAGTCTGGAGCCTTTCAGCTCTCCAGGACCCTCTGGAGCAGGCAGGGATGGGGCTGGAGAGGATGAGGAGGGGAAGAGAAGAGTTGTAGAGCACTTAACCCATTTCTCTGACATCTTCCAAAGGTGCCTGACCCCTCTGAAGTC
This sequence comes from Phaethornis superciliosus, assembly GCA_023637945.1. NCBI lineage: Eukaryota > Metazoa > Chordata > Aves > Apodiformes > Trochilidae > Phaethornis > Phaethornis superciliosus. The sequence goes on from JAJQWJ010000029.1 coordinate 3,752,277, forward strand.
CCACTCCTTGTCTGATCACCTCAAGCTGTCCCAGAGCCAAAGGTCCCTTTGGCAGATGGAGGGGAGAAGCAGGAGCAGTGCTGAAGGCTCGACACAAAGCAGTTGTATGTCTGGGAAATAGAGGGAGAGCAGGGGAAAAAGAATTATAATGAAAAAACAAAAAAAGCTAAAGATTATCTGTGTTTCAGTTGCACTGGGGTACGTTTCTTTACCCGTTTTGATGCTAATGTCTCATTTAGTATGTTGCATGTGTCCCTTTTTTGTTTTGATTTTTTTGGGAATAAAAGAGAAAAATGTGTATATTTTTGGCAATTTAAGGTAATGTAGCTAAGATATATTTTTTTCACGCTGCTTGACTGTTCTTTATTATAATAAATAATATTAATATTCATATCAAAGACTTTTTTTAATACAGCTGAGGCTTCAAAATGCCCAGGAGCACAGGGGCTGTGTGATGAGCTGTGTTTGTGCTGAGCTCCTGGGCTCTGCCTGGTTCTCCTCTTGCCACTGCTTGGCTCTTGGTAGCATTTCTGCTCCTGCTTTGCACAGACAGGGCCTGGGGAGGAAGGTGCTGGGGGGTTTGTGCCCCACGAGCAGGTCGTGGCATCTTCTTGGAGCAGGATAATGGGGGAACAGCACCCGTTTGGTGGCAGGTGTGTGACACTTGGCTGTCCAAACCCAAATGGGGTTCCCTGGGCCATGGCACCCCCTGTGCTCTGCAACCCCCTGGGTTTCTCTCTGCTTCCACCCTGGCAGATGTTGCTCCAGCTGCAAACTGGCAGCAGGATGGTTTCCAGCCCCTTGGCTCTGTCCCAAAGACAACACAGCCATGGATGGGGGCTCCTCACACCCTCAGCTCCAGAGGAGACATTCCAAGCAGATGGTGTCATCCTCTTTGGGGTGAAATGTTGATGGCAGGGTGAGAGGTGACTGCTGGGGCTGAAGTCACGGGGGGGATCAGCAGCCAAGGATGGAGAATGTCCCCTGGGAGCTCAGGACAGGCAGCAGTGGTTTGGTGTCCCCAGTGGGTTGGCTCTAGGACTCAGAACCTGCTCTGCAGAAAGGGACATCTACCCCAGGGGTTTCTCTGCTCTGTGGAAATCCATCCCTTGGGCTAAAGCCTCCTGCCTGTCCCAGAGACCACAGCCACAGCTTGCACTGGGAACCCCAAAAACCTTCCCAGTGAAAGCCTGGTTTGTTTGCACACCCTTTTTGGGGTGCCACAGGCTTTGCTCTGCTGTGTTGGGGGGCAGAGAGACTGCAGCATCTCTTGGGGTGCAGCCTCAAACCCAAAGGGGATTTTCAGGGGCTCTCCTTGAGCTGGCAGCTCCCCCTGCTCTGTTACTTGCCTTTGCCCTCAGTATATTCTATGCTGTGTGGTTTCTTAAACCCACAGAAGTAAAAATAATCAAGTGCCTGTGATGAAACCAGCCTTGAGGCAGGGAGCTGAATGGCTCCCTGGTGCCTCTGCTTTCCACGTTTACTCTGAGAAATGGAAGTTGTCAGGAGGCTGGGGATGTCACCTCTGCAGGAAAGGGTGAAGTAAGCAATAATTTCTGTTGTAACTTTGCAGCAGCAGCTCTGAAAGTGCAATCCAGAGGTGTCCCCTTCACCCCAGAGGGGCCCAGGAGCAGCAAATGCAAAGTTTTAGCACCTGCCTGGAGATGCCCAGGGCTGGATGCAGCCTCTGTCATTTGGTTTAATCAAACCTGAACCCCAGGGCAGGCAGGGGGGGCTGTGGTCTGGGTCTGGGGGGGGTTGGATAAAGCCCTGAGCTGCAGAGAGGGCCCTGGGCAGGCACGGCCGGGGCTGCTCCTGCCCTTGGGTGTCTCTTGGGTCTCACTGCTTGGGGATGGGGAAGATGCAGAGGTCACAGCCCCTGCCCCTCTGCACAGCCTGGGTTTCCCAGGGATTTAAGCACATCCTGGGAGTCAGGAGGGGTCTGTGGGAAAGGGATGAGCACAGAAAGATAGCGTGGGCAGAAGCTGCAAATACATAAAGAGCATAAACTGTAGTATCAGTAGTTATTTGTATGGATTTTTTGAAGGGTCTTTTTTTATTTATTTATTTCTGGGGAACGACACGGCCAGATTTGTAGCCAGGAATGTCAGAACCTTCTTAGAGATTTGTACACCTGTGGTGTCTGGGTGTCTCCTGCCCTCACTGTGGGAGGGGAGGACACTTCCCACTTTCCATTTTAATTGCTTCCTAAGGACAGAAACCATTCCAGGTGCTAAGGGCAGCAGGATCTCAGACAGAAAACTGCTCCCCTGTACCCTTCTGTCCTCAGCAGGAAAGGGAGTCAGGGGGGGAGCCTCGGTCTCTTCTCCCTGCTGTGTAATGCAAACATCTTTGTATTGTTTCTGTGTTTGTACGACTGAGAAATTGTCACAGTCCTTGTTCTTTTTATGAAAAGAATGATTTCCAAAAAATAAAAAGTAGGCTAAAAAAAATATCCACTGCTGTGTCTGCTCCTTCTCTTGGTGTTTCCAGCCGGGCAGGATGCTCCCTGTGCTGGGGAGGAATTGGGAAATCCCATCCCAGGGCCCACAGCAGAGAATTTCCAACCTCCTGAGTCCCAAAGGTGCCAGGGGGGGAGGTTTGGATCAGGTTTAGGCACCAGACCTGGGGCTGGAAGCTTGGGATTTGCTGCCAGGAGGAGTTTTCACGCCCTGCCCTGGGGATGAGCCCTTGGAGGGGACGGTGACACTTCAGGAAAGGAAATAAAATGGCCTCGGGGGGTGGGCAGGGGGGTGACAGCTCTGCAGCCCCTCACTCCCACTGCCCTGGGAGGGGGGGGGAGCTGCCCCTGGGCATCCCCCACGCAGGACACGTGGGGCCGGGGGCTGTGTCCTCCTCCGGATCGGGTGGGATCCTGCCCATGGGGCTCAGCCGAGCTTCCCCCCCCCCCCCATCCCAAAGCGGAACAACAGCAGCAGCGGAGATTTCCGCGTTGTGCAATGTTGCAAAGAATAAAAAGGGAGGGGGCAGGGGGGGGGAGTCCGAGCCTTTGATCCTTAAAAGATGAATTTGCAGGGAAGCTGCTGAGCCCGCATTTGGCGAGCAGAGGGACCCCCCCACCCCCCACTGCAGCTCGGGGGGGGGGCGGGGGACGAAACCCCCAATGCCCGGAGAGGGGGGCGGATAAATCCGAATGGCGGGGAAGGGGGGGGGACACACACAAGAATCGGCCCGGGAGGGTGGGTACCAGGAGTGGGGGTCTGCAGAGATCACCGGGGGAGGGGAAACACCCGAGCCCGCCCCGGCTCTTCCGGAGGAGGCGGAGCGGTGCGGGGAAGGTGACCCCGCAATGGCGCTTTTGGCACCGCTGAGAACGGCGATGGGCGTGGGACGAGGGATCCCCCCCCGGGCCCGGGATCCCCCCCCGGGGGTTTTGCAAATCCTTTGGTTCTCCTCCGCCCCCCCGCAGCCGGTGATCGCCGCCAAGGAGCCCTTCCCGGTGGAGCTGAGGGCGGGGAAAAAATACGCGTGGTGCTGCTGCGGGCACAGCAAGAGCCAGGTCGGGCTCAGGGAAGGGGGGGGGGGGAGGATGAGGATGGAGCTGAAGGTCGGACCAGCCCCACGGGGGACCCCTGGATGCAGGGGAGGGGGCGGGGAGGAGCTGCCCCTTCCCCCCGGGGGCTCCCTGAGCTCCCCAATTCCCGGGGGATGCTTTGGGCAATGGGCAGAGGGAGGGGGGGGGGGGTGGTCGCGATTCCCTCTCTGATTTGTACCGAGCCCCCCGCCCAGCCAGGCACCCCCAAACCCCCACCTTTCCCCCTTTGCAGCCTTTCTGCGACGGCGCCCACAAAAGAGCAGCCCCGGGGCTGTCCCCGCTGCGCTTCACCCCCCAGGAGGACACCAAAGCGCTGCTGTGCGGCTGCAAACGGACCCGCACCCCCCCGTACTGCGATGGCTCCCACAAAGAAGAGGCCGTACAGAACGCTCAGCTCCCCCCCCAGCCCTGAAACCCTCCCCAGGGATGGGGGGCACGGAACCCAAAGGGAGCTCAGGAGCTACCGGGATGCTCAGCCCTTTGGGGGGGGTGGGGAGGAGCTGCTCAGTTCCCCCCCCCCCACACCTTAAAACCTGAATTGCTGAGTCCTGGGGGCTGCCACCAGTTGCAGAAATTCAGTCCCACCCCCTGGGGAGTTTTGCTTTCTGCCCCACTGGGGAGCTGGCTGGCAGTAAGAGGGGGGGGGGGAAAGAATCCACTTGGATAATGGGATTTTCAGGAGTGGTTTTGCATCACTGGAGCTGCAGGCAGCCCCCAGGATGTGGGACAGAGGGACCTGGAGGGACCCAGAGAGCTGCAGGCAGGCAGAGGGGGTGGCAGTCTGCAGCATTTATTCCATTTACAAAGCTGTGTAATAATACAAATGTTTAACCAATAACCATATATGAATATCCCAATATATTACAAGACATTAAAACATCGTACAGGATGCAAACATACAGAGCAATTTGGTTTGTACCATATAGGAAAAAACAGAAAACAAATACAACCCCTTCCTCCCCCCCCACCCCCCCCAGGAGCCCCCCACAAACCCCAGACCGAGGCACTTGGCTGCCTCCCTCAGTCCCTCGTGGTTTATTTACAAGGAGAAAAGGGGTGTCAAAAGTGGAGAGAAAGGGAGCCCCCCCCTCCCCCAACACACTTCGAGCCCCTCATCCATCCCCAGCCTGGGAAAAAAAAAAAAAAAAAAAAAAAGGGGGGGCCCTGTGTGGACCCTCCCCAAGCCCCATCCCCAGCACCTGGGGGGCAGTGGAGCCCAGGGCTGTGCTATAACCAAGGTGCTGCTGGGGAGTCCCTGCTGGGGGGGGCAGTACTGTGAAAAAAAAAGCAAAAAAACCCTAAAAAATTAAAAAAAAAAAAATACAATAAGAACATCCCCCATTCCCTGACCTTTGGAGTTGATGGGATTCCCGTGCTGCTTTCCTTTGGTTCTCCCCGTGCCTTGGGGCTGCCCCCCCCCCCCAGGTGCTGCAGGCACTTGGGTTTTTGTTTTGTTTTTTTTTTTGTCATTTGTCCCACTCCTCAGTGAGAGCGGGAGAGAAACCCCCAGGGTCTGAACTCCCCCCCCGGGGCTTGTGTGCTTTTTTTAATTTTTTTTTTTTTTTTTTTATCAATATAGAAAGTTGGTCCCTTCCCTGCAGCCTGGGGCAGGCACTGAACCCCATGTCCCCCCCCCCCCAGGACAGCAGCACCTTCCCACACTCACCCCTCACCTCCTGGCTAAAGGCACTGTAGTCATATTTTTTTTTAATTTTTATTATTTTTTAAAAACCCAGCGTGGGGAGGCAGGAGGAGAGGGTGGGAAGGACAGGGTGGGGGGGACAAAAAAAAAAAAAAAGTGCTCTGAAAATGGGCAGCCAGGGGCAGGGGGGGGTCCTAGGCTGCTGCCCCTACCATGTGCTCAAGCTTGAAGCCCCCCCCCTGGCTCCTATGCAAACTCACCCAGCACCCCCAAATGGTTCAGACACCCCCAGCCCAAATTTCTGGTGGAAATTTGCTCCCTTGGAAAAGAAAAACCAGGATCTGGGGAGGGGGCTTGTGCTCCTCCCCCTGCTCCAGCTGCCCCTCACTGCCGAGTTACAAACATTTTATTTTTTTTTTTTTTAAGCTGGGAAAACAGAAAAAAAATAAAAAAATACCCTACCTACTGTGTATTCTCAAGCCTGGTGCTAAAAGAAAAACCCAAATAAACATAAAAAAAGCAAAAAAACCACAGGGCACGGTGGGGCTGGGGGGTGGGGGCAGTTTTTTGGCTTCTGTGCTTGGCCCTTACCTGTGCTTGGCCCTTACCTGTGCAGCTGGGGGTCCCCAGGCCTGGCAGGGGGTCCAGGGGCAGAGGGATGGGGAGGAGAGTGAAAAGTGTCAGAGAAAACCAGCAAGGGAGGCAGCAGTGCCTGGGGGGGGTCCCAGCTCTGGCATGCAGCTTCCCCAAGTTAAAATTAAAAAAAAAAAAAAAAAAAAAAAAGGTAAAAAAAAAAAAAAGTCCAAAAACAAACTCACAAAAATAAAAAAAGATCAAAAAGCAAACCAACAAAAAAAAAAAGAAATTAAAAAAATAAAAAAACAAACTCACCAAAAAAATTAAAAAAACAAAAAACAAACAAAAAAATTAAGAAATCAAAAAACAAACTAACAACAAAAAAAAGAAATTAAAAAATCGAAAAACTAACAAACAAAAGAAATTAAGAAATCAAAAAACAAACTAACAAAAAAAAAGAAATTTAAAAAATCGAAAAACTAACCAAAAAAAGAAATTAAAAAAATAAAAAAACAAACACCAAAAAATTTAAAAAAAACAAAAAACAAACTAACAAAAAAAATTAATAAATCAAAAAACAAACTAACAAAAAAAATTTAAAAAATCGAAAAACTAACAAGAAAAAGAAATTAAAAAATCAAAAAACAAACTAAATTAAAAAAATAAAAAACAAAGATAAAAATTTTAAAAAATCAATAAACAAAAAAAACCCAAACAAAAAACCAACCAAAAAAAAAACCCCTACAAACAACAACATCAAAAAAGAAAACAAAGACAAAACAACACCAAAAAAAAAACCCCAACCAAAGACAAAACAACACCAAAAAACCCCCACAACATTAAAAACCACCCCAACCCCACATTTCTGTGTCTTATTTTGCATTTTAAATTAATCTGGTCGATCGATAGAAAATAAGTATGTATAATTTTGGTTTTTTTTTTTTCTCCCTATGTACACATAATATTTATAGCTGTATATAGAATACACAGAGCGGTGCCGGCCCAGCCCGCGGTTCCGCCCGGTTCCGCGCTTTAGGTGTGCGCGGTTGCGGTGCTGCCGTTCAGAGTCGTTTTGCGGGCCCGGTTGGTGGCCGCGGGTGGCAGGGGGTGACAGTTCGAGGTCCCATTGAGTGCGGGAGCGATCCCGGAACCGGGAGAGCCGTGGGAAGGGGTCCCGGGGCTGGGCAGGGAGGAGGAGGTTGCGGGGAGCGTTGCGGGGCTGGGGGCTTTGTCGCTGCCCGAGTCGCACTCGGAGGCTCCGCTGGTGGCGTCCGGGGTGCGGGGCTGGGAAAGCTTCAGGCGTTTGCAGGCGGGGAGGACGCGGTACTTGAGGGGCAGGGGACCCGTCTGCCAGGGGGGGAAAGGGGGGGACTGGTGGCTCCCGGCACCCCACGGAGCGGGACCCAACACCCGTGGACATCGCCCCCCCCCCCCTCCCGCACACACACGCACCTCCCCCTGCTCTGCAGAAAGGGGCAGAAAAGGGAAAATCCGCCCCAAAACGCAGCCCCAGCTGCCCGGGAAGGAGGAGGCAGCCGGGTGGCTGAAGTGCTGCAGCTCTGCGGTTCTGTGGCTTGTCCGGTCATTTTTTTTTTTCTTAATCCTTAGATTTTTCAGTATTTAAGCCCCCCCCCGGTTTTCAAATTCTTCCGGTTTAAACTCCTCAGGTTTAAAATTCCCCAATTTTGGGGTCTTTGGGTTTTAAAATCCTTCCCTTTCTCTCCGCTTTTTCAGTCCTTTAATTTTAATTTTTTTTTTTTTTTTTTTTTTTCCCCCATGCCTCCAGCCTTCCCCCAAACCTCAGCACCTCCCAGACAGCTCCCAGCACCCATGGCAGGGGGGGGCAGCTCTGCTTACCCTCCTCCAGGGGTAGATGTAAGTGATGTCCATCAGGGTGTAATACTCCTTCAGGGGCTCATCTTCATAGAGGACTTCAACCTGACACCAAGGGGGAGAGCTCAGTCCCCTGGCACCAGGGCACAGGCACCCCCAGACCCTCCAGACCCCCCCCTGGGGCTTTGCTGTCCCCACAACCCCTCCAGAGCCATCCTTGGGGCTTTGCTGTCCCCCTAAATCCTCTCCAGAGCCCCCCCTGAGGCTTTGCTGTCCCCCCAGAGTCCCCCCTGAGGCTTTGCTGTCCCCCCAAATCCTCTCCAGAGCCCCCCCTGAAGCTTTGCTGTCCCCCCAAATCCTCTCCAGAGCCCCCCCTGAGGCTTTGCTGTCCCCCCAACCCCTCCAGAACCACCCCTGGGGCTTTGCTGTACCCCCAGAGCCCCCCCTGAGGCTTTGCTGTCCCCCCAAATCCTCTCCAGAGCCCCCCCTGAGGCTTTGCTGTCCCCCCAACCCCTTCAGAGCCCCCTCCCAGGGCTTCGCTGTCCCCCCAGCCCCTTTCTCACAGCTCCCAGCATTTCCCTTGCCAGGAGTTGGAGCAAATTCCAAGCTCACACCCAACCCCCCCAGGAAAGGTTCGGATCCAATCCCGGCATCCACCCCGCTGATAGAAAATCCCAGGCACTTTGGGAGCTGGTGAAGCACTTCCAGCAGGGGACAGAAGACAGGAGAGACCAAGTGAACCCCACACACGCTCCCCCCCCCCCCAAAAAAATTAAAATAAAATAAAATAAAATCCCCGGGCAGAAGCGGGCAGCCCCTCACCTTGTACTTGCTGGGCACATCCATCTTGTTGCGGAGGAACTTGGCCAGGTGCATGACGGTCATGGCTGCGGGGCAGCGCAGGAACCTCACCCCATTCTTCTGGGGATGCAGCAGGGGGGGGCCGGGGGGAGAGGCGTTGCTGAGAGCCCGCCAGGCAGTTAATGGGAAGTTCCCACCTCCATCAGAAGGCAGCTCGGGGGTGCCCTCCTGTCTGTCCCCCCCCCTGCACCCCCCGAAAGCCCCGGAGCTCTCCGTGCCCCGGCCCTGCCAGACTCACCTTCTCCTTTTCCAGGTCCCCATTCTCCATGGTTCCTTTTTTCTCCTCTCTAGGGGGAGGAAAGCAGACAGGGGACAAAGTTTATGGAGGAATAAAAAAAAAAAAAAAGGGGGAGTGAACAAATAACCCACCAGAAGGTCCATCCCCAGAGGGGAACATCCAGTGACCTTCAGCAAGCTCTGGCTTGGCCACCCCTGACCACGTCCATGCCCAAACTGCTGCATTCCCAATCCGGAGCATTTCAAATCCCTCCTCAAAGAGGATGCTGGTGACATCCTTGGAGGCCACCAGCAGCAGCAGGGACATGGCCATGCGGGGACCCCACTGCCATAGCAAGCATGCCAGGTCCTGCACTTTGGCCACAACAACCCCATGGGGAGCTCCAGGCTGGGCACAGAGTGGCTGAGAGCAGCCAGGCAGAGAGGGACCTGGGAGTTTGGGGTGACAGAAAGCTGAACAGGAGCCAGCAGTGTGCCCAGGTGGCCAAGAAGGCCAATGGCATCCTGGCCTGGATCAGGAACAGCGTGGCCAGCAGGTCCAGGGAAGGGATTCTGCCCCTGTACTCAGCCCTGGTGAGGCCACAGCTCGAGTCCTGTGTCCAGTTCTGGGCCCCTCAGGTCAGGAAGGAGATTGAGGTCCTGGAGCAGGTCCAAAGGAGGGCAACCAGGCTGGTGAAGGGATCCAGCACAAGTCCTGTGAGGAGAGGCTGAGGGAGCTGGGGGTGTTCAGCCTGGAGAAGAGGAGGCTCAGGGGAGACCTCATCACTCTCTACAACTCCCTGAAAGGAGGCTGGAGCCAGGGGGGGGTTGGGCTCTTCACCCAAGAAGCTCTCAGACAGACAAGAGACCATGGGCTTAAGTTGTGCCAGGGGAAGTTTAGGTTGGATATTAGAAAGAATTTCTTCCCGGAGAGGGTGATCAGCCATTGGAATGGGCTGCCCAGGGCAGTAGTGGATTCTCCATCCCTGGAGATATTTAACAAGAGCCTGGATGTGGCACTCAGTGCCATGGGCTGGGAACCACAGGGGGAGTGGATCAAGGGTTGGACTTGATGATCTCTGAGGTCCCTTCCAACCCAGCCCATTCTATGATTCTATGATTCTGTGATCCCCAGAGGGTGCAGATGGGGTTTGGGTGCTCCTCTGTCCATTCCAGCACCCTGGGAGATGCTGAGCCCTCAGCAAAGGCTGAGCCATCACCTCCTCACCTCCCAGCTCCATCTCCAGAGCAGGTGGGGAGGGGGGAGTTTATTCCCACCCCCAAACCCAGGCAGGTACCTGGATCCTTCATAGAACTCTATGGAGAGGCTGACGATCTCATCATCTGTCAGGTTCCCCTTCCCCTGCTCCGAGACCTCCCCCCGATCCTCGTTGGAGCCGTTGGGAACTGGGGGAGCAGAGGAAGGGAGAAGTTGAGCTGTGGGAGGGGGGCAGAGCCAGGGCCAGGGCCAGGGGGGGGTCCCTGGGGCTGCCACTCACCCTCTGACACCGGGTACGCGGCGTAGAAGTCACGTCGCCTCTTCATCTCATCTGGGGGAGAAGGGAGGAAGAGGAGGGTGAGGGAGGGGGAAAATCCTACCCGGAGGGGAGATGGGTGCCAAGAGGGGAGCAAAGGGAAACCCCGGATCACCCAGGGCTCTCTCCTGGTTGCTCCAGGATGAGGTGCCTGGAGCAGAGAGACGCAGGCTGTCCATGGCTCTACCTTTGAAAAGTCCTGGGACCAGTTTGTACACTATGTCCTGGAGGGTTTTGTCTGACCTGGAGGGGGAAGAAAAAAAAAAAAAAAAAAAAAAAAAAGAAGGAAAAAAAGAAAAGAGAGAAATCATCTGGATGGAGCTTTGAAAGTGCCCTGGCCAGCTCCAACCCCCTCCTCACCCCAGCTCCCCATCCCATGGTGATGCCACCACCCTGGCTGGCAGGCAAACCCATCCACCCCCGTGCTCACCACAAAGGGTTAACTCTGGAAAAAAAGGAAGAAAACCATTTAAAAAATCTTAGTAATAGCTCGGGATGGTGACAGCAGGGTTTTAGGGCCAGGCTCTGTTTCAGTAGTCAAAACAATTAGAAAAACAGAGGGAGAACTTAATAACCCAAGATCAGCAAATGTTTCTGCAAGTTTTAATTTACATCTAATTTTATTTTTGGACTTGGCTGCAGTTCAGGGCTGAGGGATGGCAGCACAGCAACCACGGCCATGTCCTTACACAGAAAGCAAACAAATTCCCTCAAATGTCCCCATCTCGAGGCAGGATCAAAGCACTCGAGGAACTGGGGAAGCTCAAGTCCCATCCTCAGCACGAAGCCTGGAATGGGATTCAGTTGGGAGGCAGGGATTGGGACAGGGAGGGACTGGGACAGGGAGGGACTGGGACAGGGAGGGCATCTGCACAATTTAAAAGCAGCAGCTCAGCCGAATTTAAAAAAAAAAAGTCTCAAAAACAAAGCAAGAGCAGTGGGACTGGTGAAAAATAAATTATATCTGCAATTATTTCCATCTTAATAGTAAGGCCTTTCTTTTAAAGAAAAACAAATGACTGTACCCTATATTATTTTTAGCCTTGGCCGTGCCTTTCATCCCTAATTCCTTGGTGATGTCACTCTGGTTCACGAGGCCCCGCTGCGATTTTATTTATAATACATACCCAGAGAATTTGCTTTATAATTCACAGCAAGCTAATGAAAAAGCAGCCTCAGCTGCTTGATTGGCATCTTAATTGCATGAGTCAAAGCCAGGGAGCCCGGGTGGGGCCCAGGGGGCAGCACCCTCAGCACCCCCCTGGGTTTTGGTGCTGCCACGCCGGTGGTTTGGGAAGGAAAAGGGGCAGCAAAGTCAGGTTTTCTATGGCACCACGTCTGGGTCAGGCTCCTGGCACTTCTCCCCACACCTGCCCCATTATTTTCCCCCTGCCAGCCCCAAAAGGGATGGGAAGGCTCCGTGGTTGGTGAGTGTGGTGCTGGGTGTGGAGCCAGGCAGGGATGTTCTGGCAAGGGAGCTGTGGGAGCCAGAGTGTAAATATTTCATAGTGAACCAGGGGAAAAAAAAAAAAAAAAAGGCAGAAAAAGTGTTACTACAGAAACGGATTTATATGGAAGAGGCTAAAAAAAAAAAAAAAATAAATAAAAAGGAGGATATATAAAAAAGAAAATTGCCGAGTGATGTATTGCAGCCTTTCCTGGTTTCTATGCCAACCACCTGCAAAGCCAATTCCACAACTGATGGGATGTGTCTGGTTTTCCCCAGCCAGACACGGGGCCAGGGCAGAGCCAGCAAGAAGCCACCACTGCCACCTTCACCCCGTGCTGCCACCCCTCAGCATCCCCTGAGGGACACAGAACTGTCCCCAGAAGGGACAGAACCAGGAGTTACAAAGCACAGGCAGTCCCAGGTCTGTGGCCCAGGATGCACAGAGATGGGCACAGGGCACCCCCCCCCCCCCAAGCTCCTCCTGGTTCTGTCCCCTCCAAGTGGTGTTTCCCACCATCCCCCTTCCCCTCAGCACCCCAAATCCCTCCTGCTGTGGGGCAGGAGCTGTTTCATGCTGCCAGAGCAAATTTTCCTTGCTCAGCTGCCCCATGGTGTGCCTGGGCTGGCAGCAGAGCCCCACTCCCCCCCCCTTGGGGTGCTCAGGGCTGCACCCCAGAGCAGGCACAGGCTACACAGGGCTGGGTCTCAGTGCTCCCCCCCCAAAAAAAAACCCAAAAACCTCACCTGATGCTGAGGAGGGGTCTGGTTTTGTGCACTTGGACATCACACATGGGGCAGTACTTGTTTGTCTCCAGGTAGCGAACGATGCAGGTTTTGCAGACTGGGGGGAGAGATGTGGTGTGAGCAGACAGACAGACAGACAAAGGGGGCAGAACCCCTCTGTCATCCCAGCAAAGCACCCCACACCCTCCCCACCAGCTCAGGGTCAGGACCCCTGCCCTGATCCAGCCCCATCCCTGAACCCACAGCTCCATGGGGGAGCAAATCCTGCTGCGGGATGGGGTTGGGCACTGCAGGGAGGGGGGGGGGGGGCGGTCTGTGCAGCACAAGCACCCAGCCCAGGGCTCGGGGTACCCCTGGGTGCAGCTGGGGGCCCAGGACACTCACAGGAGTGCAGACACTCCACGATGGTGGTGGCGTCTATGAAGTAACCACCGCACAGGGCGCACATCAGGTGGGGGTTGAGCTCAGTGATCTTTATCCTGGTGGTCCTGTGCATTTTGGAGCAGCCCCGCAGCGGATCCTCCCTGCAGGGAAACACCCAGGAACACCTTTCATGGGAAGGGTGGGAGCTTGGGGTGCCAGCAGCACCCTACACACCTCCCCATGCAACCCCAGGACTGACGTTTGCATCTTTCTGGGGGTCCCCAAGTGGGTCCCCACCATGCCGAGTGGGGACAAATCACCTGTCACACACACAGACACACACACACACAGACACAGACACACACACACACACACACACACACACACAGGGTGTATTTTTGTTTTGTTCGATGGAAAAGGGATTTTCAGCCACCACCTCACCGTTTCTATAGAAACCCCCGAGCCCGGTCTTGGCCACCTGCCCACGGCCAGGAGCCCACCCGCAGCACCAGCACCCAGGGGTGGGCAGGGCCAAAGGGTGCAGGGGGGGTACAGGGGGTTCACCCACCCCCCCCCAGCACGGGGTGTCAGGAACACGGGGGGAACCGCTGCCTGCCCGCTCCGCCACTTCCACCTTTACAATGGGAGATGGTGGAGCCGGGGCCCGAAATCGCTGCAGTTTTATTGTTTCCATGGCAACGCCGATACTTGGAGAGGAGCCAGAATATTATTACAACCATCCGAGGGGGAGCAGGAACCCTGGGCTTGTGTAAATGAGCGTGGGCGCGACGGCAACACCCGAACGCACCCACACCCCCCCCCCGGGAGACACAGACACACGGATGTGTACACACACACACACACACACATGTGTGTACACACACACACACACACACACACACACACATCCCCTACATCCACACGCCTCCACCCCTGGGACACGGGGACAGGGATGCTGCAGGGATGGGGACACCACGGGGACAGGGATGGGGACACCACGGGGATGGACACCTCTGGGACCCCCCTGTGCTGGGCCAGGGTCAAGCCGAGCCCCAGGGTCTCCAGGCAGGGAGGGTGCCTGGGGGTCCCCGGGGGGGTCGGGAAGCCCCAGCCCCCTCCCTCAGCTCAGCTCTCACCCCTGGACACCCCCGGGATGCTCCGCACCTTCTTGTCGCCGGGCAGGTGCCCTGAGCAGCCCACGGGTGACGGGGGGGCCCCTGCCGGGCTCCTCCCGGCCAGGAAAATACCTGGGGGGCCGCGGGCTCCATCCCCGGGCTGCCGCCCCGACCCCCGCGGGAGAACGGGCAGCTCCGCCGGGCACCGGCTGCCCACAGCGGGACTCAGGACCCACGGATGAATTTGGGGTGGATTTTGCTGCTTTTTTTGGTGCTGGCAGCCGCCAATGGCGGCCCCGGGGCTCCGCGGGTGGGGGGAGCTTGAGCCACTGGCGCAAACCGGTTCTAATAAACCGGGTGATAACAACGGCGATTTCCTGATGCGGGGGAGGACAAAGCCCCCGCACCCCCCCCCCCCCCCCTCCGAGCACCGGAGCCGGTGGCAGCACCGGCCCCACCGGAGCCCTCGGGGCCGCCCCGTCCCTCCGGATGCTCCGGTCCCGCCGCCTCCACCGCATCCCCGGCCCGGCCCCGACTTTCGGGCTCTTTTGTCTCCGTGGGCGGTGTCCCGGCACCCTACCCCTCACCCTTCTGTTCCCAAAATTTCCCCCCCCCCCCTCCCCCGGATGGGGCACGGCTGGGGAAGGACATTTCAAAGTCACCGGGAACTTGGATCCCACCGGTTGTCCCCCTCCCCGTGGGACCCCGTGGGAAATAAACCGGGACGGTTCCCCCCGGCACTGCTCGCCACGGGCCCCCACGCAGGGGGAAGGCGACAAAAAGGCGCCGGAGCGTGAAACCCGCGGGACAGCGCCCGCCGGTCCGGTGGGACCCCCCCCGCCCCTCCCGGGGATGCGGGCATCGAGGAGCGGAACAGCGAGGGGGAGACACGGGGAGGGAACGGACACGCGTGGCCACACAGCCGTGTCCACACAAGGACACACGCACACACTCCTGTCCCCCGTTCCTGCGGCGGGACGTGCCCACCCCACGCGTGACACCCGCCTGGCACCGGCACGGACACACGATGGACACACGCGTGGCCCCGCGCTCAGCCCCGGGGTCCCCGGCTGCAGATTTGCGGGAGACCCCCCCCCTCCCGGCGCTGCGGGCAGCTCCCGCTTCATCTTTGGGGGGGGGGACGACACACGATTGGGGCCGGGGGTGGGGCAGCCCCGGTAAAACCGGGGGGGTTCCCGGTGCCCCGCAGCCCTTTGTACTCGGGGCCGCCTGACACCGCACCCCGGCCGCCGGGGGGGCTCCCGCTGCGTCCCCCCCCCGCCGTACCGCACTGCCCCGGGTGCGGGGGAATGGCGGCGGGGAGCGGGGCTGTCACTGCTCCGTAACCCCCGGCCTGGACCCGCCGTGGAAGGGGGGGGTCACGGCACACACCCCCCCCCCCCCCCCGGGCAGGAGCGGGGCCAAGCACAAAGCGGGGGGAGGCGGCGGCCATCGGCCATCTTGAGCGCGGAGGGAAAAGGGCGCGGGGGGGGCCCGGCGGCGGGGCCCGGAGGCGGGGGGGGGGCCCGGGACCGCGTCCCTACCTGGTGGCGGCGGCAGCGGCGGCCCCGCGGCCACCCCTCCGCTCCCGCCGGTCGGTGCGGCTCGGTTCGGTTCGGCGCTGCGGCCGGGGGCCTTTTTTTTCCTCTCGCTCGTTTTTTTTTTTTTTTTTTTAATTTTTTTTTTTTGCTCTTTCTTTCTTTTTTTTTTTTTTTCCCTCCTTCCTCCTCCTTTTTTTTTTTTATTTTTTTTTCCTCTTTTTTTTTTTTTTTTTTTTTTTAATTTTTTTCCCTCCTCCAGCCGCTGCCAGGCCCCGCCCAACCTCACGTGACCTCATTCCTTTGGGGTGTTGCGGAGGAGGGGAGTGAGGGGCCGAGATTGGGTCCGTCCCCCCCCCCCCCCTTTCTGGCCCTTCCTCCGCTCCGCCTCTCCCCGACGGTCCCGGGGTACCTCGCAGGGCCCGGCTGCTGCCGCCACCCTCGCCCCCCTAAAAGCC
The DNA here is from genome assembly GCA_023637945.1 of Phaethornis superciliosus. Taxonomy (NCBI): domain Eukaryota; kingdom Metazoa; phylum Chordata; class Aves; order Apodiformes; family Trochilidae; genus Phaethornis; species Phaethornis superciliosus. Next base: position 3,768,164 of record JAJQWJ010000029.1, read on the forward strand.
GCTGAAATGAACCCAAAATCCGCCCCGGGGCCCAGTGGCAGCCCTGTTCCGTTTCCCTCTCTCGGGTCTCCGGGCCCCCCCATCACCGCGACGCTGCTCGGGTGGTGTCCCGGGACCCCCCAACCACCTCTGGGGACGTTTTGGGCTCCAAATGGGGTAGAAAAATAAAGGGAAAGTAGAGAAAGAAAGGGAAAAATGGAAAAGGGGGGAAGGAAAGGGAAAAAGAAGAAAAGGGAAAGAAAAAAGGCAGGAAAGGAAAAGGAAAAAGAAAAAAGGCAGGAAAGGAAAAGGAAAAAGGAAAAGAAAAAAGGCAGGAAAGGAAAAGGAAAAAGGAAAAGAAAAAAGGCAGGAAAGGAAAAGGAAAAAGGGAAAGAAAAAAGGCAGGAATAAAAGGGAAGAACGGGGGGGGGAGGAAAAAGCGGGAGAGAAATGAAAGAGAAGGGAAAGGGAAGGCCGGGGAGCGGGCGGGCTCACGGCTCCGCTTTCCCTCCTGGGCTGAGGATCCGTGCCGGGGGTTCCGACCCGCTCGGAGGGTGCGGGGTGCTCCCGGAGGGTGCGGGGTGCCGGGGGGCTCCCCGGAAATCTCCACGGCTCCTGCGTGGGTCCGGCACGCAAGCGCTGTTCCCCTGGGTCCTAATGAAATTCAGCTGCGAATTTCATGAATTAAAAAAACAACAAAAAAACCCCAAAGCTACCTCCGCCGTGTCCCGGTGCCCGCAGCCCCGCGGCAGCTCCCGGGGTGAGTGCGGTGGCCGCGGGTGCGTTGCCCAGCGCGGTCTCTGTGGCGCAATCGGTTAGCGCGTTCGGCTGTTAACCGAAAGGTTGGTGGTTCGAGCCCACCCAGGGACGGTGCCGCCTCTTTTTTTTCTCTCCTTTTTCCCTTTTTTTTTTTACCCAAGGAGCAGCCCAGGATGGTGGCGGTAAGAGGAGGTGGCGGATCCCAAACCCCGCGGTGGTTTTTTCACTGTGTAAAGAGGAGCGCAAGAGCTCGGTGGGGCTTTTCCTGCCCCCCTTTTGGCCTCAGGAGCGGGCTGAGCTGAAGGGGGAGAAGGTGAGAAAGGGGCAGGATGTGTCCCCGGTGCTCTCAGATCCCTACAAGGTGCTGAGCAAGGGGATAAAGAGCCCCCGGAGTGCAGCAGAACCAGCTCTGCCCGGCCCGGGGCCCCCCTGCACCATAGGTTCTCCCCTATGCAAAAGGGGGGGACCTTAAAAAGGGAGCAGACTTGAGCCTGCTTCCACCCAGAGTCTACATTTTGCCTTAAAAAGAAACAAAAGCCAAAGGAAGCCCAACCCCTGCGTCGCTGAGGTTCCCCCCCCCCCCCCTTATAAAAGTCTTGTGAAATCTGTTTCTGTTCCCCAGCTTGCCCTGGTTGTGTTTTCATAGCAGAAATAATGATGTGAATGTTCAGATGCAGGGCACAAAGCTGTGCCAGGAAGATCCCCGCTGTTTCAAAAGCCCAGAACCACCAAGTGCCACCCGGGACAGCCAAAATCTGCCCCTGGACCTGTTCCTTCCCGGCTCCTCCACCTCTCCCCCGATGCAGCCTGAAAAAAACCGCAGCCTCTGACTTCATCCCTCCAAAATTTATAATGGAAAACACTTTAAAACCTCAGCTGGCAGGGGCCAGGCTGTGCCTGCGGGGTCCCCGGGTGGCCCCTCCATGGCCCAGAAGGTTTCATCAGAACCAGGCGGGTTGTGCTTGGGAGAGTTTCCAAACAACTGGAGCTCCTTTTCTTTGGCACGGCATCGCTCCCCTAAAACAAAACATTTAATCCCAACTCCTCCAGAGCTGGCAAGTGGGGATGGGGCAGGAAATCCAACACTGCAGAGAGGGAAAATCCCCCTTACAGTTGCTCTCTGCACCCAACTCCAGGCCCAGGCACTGCCAGCAGCTGCTGGGCCTCACTGCCTGAGAGTGACATCACGGAGTGACATCACGGAGTGACATCACCCAGTGACATCACCCAGTGACATCACAGAGCGCCTACAATGTGCTGCCACTCTTCCAAAGAGTTTTTTTTCTTTTGTTTTTTTGTTTTTAATTCCTCAGTTTAGGGTTTTGTCCCCCAGACATCCAGAAGCAGCCAGTGGGTGCGTGAAGCCCAGCCCAGCCCCGGGTGCTGCAAGGCTGCAGGTTGTTTTTCGGGGACTTTTCAGTTGAATTCACCCAACTTTGGGTCACTTTTCCCGCTTGCCTCCTCCACACTCTCCCTCCCTGTGTCCCCACGGCCACGCACACCCGCTCACGCCCCGCCCACTACCGCACACGCCCCGCCCACTGCCGCCAAAGCCCCGCCCACTGTTTCCCACGCCCCGCCCACCGCCCATTCATCCCCCCCGGGCTAAGCCACGCCCCTCGCCGCGCGCAGTCCCGCCATGCCCCGCTCGCGCTCGCTATGACTCTTCATTTTCACCCCCCCTCCCCTTCTCCCATCGCTTCCTCCTCAACCAATCAGCTCCGAGCTCTCCGCCAATAGCGAGCGGCGTTTCGCCGTCAGGAGGAGGCGGCAGCCAATGGGAAGAGCCCGGGGGCGGGACTAGCGGCGCGGTGGGGTCAGCGGTGCGGGGCCTGGCGGGGTCAGTGAAGCCGCAGCCATGGTGAGCACCGGGACCGGAGCGGGGACGGCACGGAGGGGAAGGGAGGGAGTTGGGGGGGTACCGGGGAGGAGCTGAGCCCGGGGGGAAGGCGGGTGGGCCCTTGGCAGGGGCCGGGCGGGAAGCAGCGGCCGTGAGCATCGCGCTGTGTGTGGGGCTGAGAAAATGGGAAAAGGTGAAACCCCCAAAAATGGGAAAATTCAGCCCAAAACTTACAAGGAGAGAGGGGCTGGTCCGGCGGAGGGGGTCATCCCCGGGGGTGGGAAGCCAGCTCATTCGCCCGGGTGCGGGAGGCACCCCCCGGCCCGCGGTACCGGCGGTACCGGCAACACCGGCAGCACCAGCGGTACCGGCAGCACCAGCGGTACCGGCGGTACCGGCAGCTCCTCTGTGTCTCTCCCAGTCTATTATGTCCTATAACGGCGGGGCCGTCATGGCCATGAAGGGTAAGAACTGCGTGGCCATCGCCGCGGACCGGCGGTTCGGGATCCAAGCGCAGACGGTGACCACAGATTTCCAGAAGATATTCCCGATGGGACAGAGGTTGTACATCGGGCTGGCGGGCCTGGCCACGGACGTGCAGACGGTGTAAGTCAGAACCCACCCCAAAACCCCGAGTGGGCATCAGGGGCTGCTCATTTGTGGAGCTGCTCTGCCCCCTCTCTGGGTTTCTCTTCCCTGGGGGTTTTGGGGATGAAGCCACTCGTGATTTAAGATCAGGTCACTGCTACGACGTAATAACTTCAGGTATAAAAGGAGGTGGAGCTGGAGAACCCCCTGTCTCGGGTGTGCGTCAGGTGATGGAGAGGAGCAGAGTAGTTCAGGCCTGGCTGGTGGGGAAATTTAAAAGGAATTTGCTTCTGCTTTAATGCTGCTTCTCCTCTCTTGCAGTGCCCAGAGGCTGAAGTTCAGGCTGAACCTGTACGAGCTGAAGGAAGGCAGACAGATCAAACCTCAGACTTTTATGAGCATGGTTTCCAATCTGCTCTATGAGAGAAGGTAACGCTCAAAACCCAGTGTGTCAGGGAGGGTCGGGGTTGTTGGTCTGATCCTGGAGGGCTCCTGCTTGTGGCACGGTGTAAGGAGGCTTTAATCTGGTGCCAAACGTTGTCCTCAAGCTGCCTGCACAACGTGGAGTGTTGATAAAGTGCTGCTGGAGCTCTACAAGTTCGTTGCACGCTGCAGCCCAAAGCTCACCCCAAAAACGTGGGATGTTTCCCTCCTGGGGGGACTTAGGTGGGATATGGAGCTGCATCCAGGTGGTTGGAGTGCTCCGTGCTGTGCTTCACAGGTTTGGACCTTACTACACAGAACCAGTTATTGCTGGGCTGGACCCTGTAACACACGAACCTTTCATCTGCTCTCTGGACCTCATTGGCTGCCCCATGATAACCGATGACTTCGTGGTCAGTGGCACCTGCTCTGAGCAGATGTATGGCATGTGTGAGTCCCTCTGGGAGCCCAACATGGTGAGTGGGGTGCCCAGGCTCAGCCCTGACTCTTGGGTCCCACCTCCTGCTGCTGCCTGGCTGGCTGGGATGGAAGCTTTTATCCTTGGGTGCTTCCTGAAGGAGAACAAAGAAGAGGGGAAAGCTTGCAGCATCTTGGGTGGTGCTTTGGGCTTGGAACCTTGCATTTTGTTCAGTTTTTTACACCAATTAAAATGCCTTCTGTTCCCCAGGAACCTGAACACCTCTTTGAAACCATCTCCCAGGCCATGCTGAATGCAGTGGACAGAGATGCCATATCTGGGATGGGGGTGGTTGTACACATCATGTAAGTGCTGCTCTCTTCCCCTACAGACCAGAGGTAGAATTTTACAAGCTGTCAAAGTCAGTTAAGGGCTTGGGTAGCTGTGTACCCCTAATCCTGCTGCCTCCCAGCAGTTTCCTTAGCAATGTTTTCTCCATTCTCTGTGGTTTGTTCCTCGGGGCTGTTGCAGAAGCCTTGGGAAATGAATCCTGCATGGGGATTCCTTGCTGGGTTCCCCTCAGGATTTAGGGAGTGTGACTCCTCCCAGATGGGTAGCACTGCCCAAGAGGATGCTCTTGCCACAGCTAGATGCAAGTTTAATCTTCCAGCCTGATTTCTGAAGCAGTTTCTTTTGCTTTTGGTGCTGCTTCCCTGGAGCTGCCTGAGCCTGCTGGAGCAGGATGGTCCTGCCTGCCTTGGCAAACATCCTGCCTCTGCCCACTGCAGCTTCCTGAGAAGGGACAAGCTCTCTGGAGATATTAAACACAGATTTACTAACAGTCTGCTTGCTTTCCCCTCCCTCTAGTGAGAAAGACAAGATCACCACCAGGACCCTGAAGGCTCGCATGGATTAGCCCAGCACATCTGCTCCTCTTTCACATCTCAGTCTGCCTGCAACTTTTTTTAAATAAAACTATTATAGTGAACTTTTCTTGAGTCTGAACACTAGGGATTAAGTTCTCATCACTAAAACCATCAGCAGGAGCCTGGGTTTTAGCATTTACCTTTCTGAGCCACCTACACTAATCCCCAGCCCTGTGAGTGACCAAGTGGCTGCTGACCCCAGGGAGCTGGCAGCATCTTCAGGCTCTGGCATTGCCTTTTTCTGTCAAATCCAGTTTGTTCTCATATCCAGGACTTGGTAAAATCAATTTTTGCTTAAACGCACCCCATTTTACCCACACATACATAAAAAGATACTTCCAGTTGTGGTTAACCTAGGAATGAGACCAATCCCATCCCTCAGGGGGTTACCAGCTGATCATTGGAACACTTCAAAGAGGACAGCAGTAAGGAACAGATGTACACAAAGTTTTAATTTTATTTTTTTTTCTCTGGTTGGAGACTCATCTTGTAACATGCATGCATTTCAAAACAGTAACAGTGTCTCAAACTGCTCCTAGCAAACAGACAAGCACAGAGGACTTAAAATTCCTATTTAAAAAACAGCAGTGAAAAAACCTAGAATGTTGGTTTGTTTTTTGTTTTTTTTTTTTAATCAGTTTCAAACTTAATTTATTCACATTTTTTTTTTCAGTTGCACTGATTAGCCCTGCCCACCCTTGTGACCTGTGTGTAATACACTCACTGGACACAACTCCAGCTGCACTGTGCAGCTCAGCAAAGACCAGAGTGCTGCAACCCCAAACCACTGAAAAAGGGGGGGGGTGAGCAGCAGTTGGTTCCCCGAGCTTTGCCATCACTACCACACAAGATATTTGTTTCAAAGAGCAAGGAAAATCAGTAGTGGCTGCTGTGGGTACTGGAGAATGGCTCTGCAGAAGTTGGGGGAGCCTGAAATGGGGCATTAAGAGAGAGGGGAGAGGAGAGCTGGCTTGTGGGGGTTTTTTTGTGGTGATTTTTTTTTTTTTTTTTTTTTTTTGGAGCTGTTTTAAGGACCATTTGTGCCAGGTGGGTTCTGCAGTGTTGCAAACCAAGGTTAGGAGACACCCACTTGGCTTCTGAACAAAACTGTCCCAGCTGGAGGTGAGAGGGTGGAATTTGGAGGGAGGAATCCACCCAGACTGCACAGGAATCACTGGGCTGGGAGGAATCTGCCCCTGGAGGTGAGGACAAACCCCACCAAACAGCCTGGAACTACAACAAAACCTGGACTCCTGCCTTGCCTGGGCTAAAAGCTGAGCCCTCAGCTCCTGTCCCCATGGAAGGGAACTGTGCAGTGCTGGGGAGGGGAGAGCAAGACTTTTCCTCCAGGAAAAAGAAAGTTTCAGTGCTCCTGCTGCTGAGGATAAATCCAATTCAATCCCTGGATGCTGGGATGGGGGAGCACAGCCTCATTTATACAAGTAATCTGGAGTCACCTCCTAGCCCACCAGTTCTCCCAGTGAGCAGTTTCATGATCACAGCTTTGATAATTAAAAGCAGACCGAGCTGAGGCATGGAACAGAGGGAAGGATCCCACTGCTTCTTCCTGGGCTCAGGAAACTCCTTGCTGATGCCTTCCCTTCCCAACAGCAAATACCAAACCCTCCCAGCACCCACCCAGAAAGGCTGAGGGCTTCCCAGTACCTCCCAGCACAGGGATCCCAGTCAGGGGGGACCCAATGTGTTCATTGCACCCCTGGAGCAGCCCAGCACCCAACCTGCAGCTCCCTGCTCTGCCTTCCCTCTCCCACTTCTCCCTCTGCTGGAGGAGCTCTCTCCCTGGGGAAGAGCTATTCAAAGCAGTTTTGGGTTTAAATTCTGACAGATCAGCCCCTGGGCAGCAAGAGAGAGACCCTCAGGCCAGGCAGGAATTGAGCCACCAACCCTGCAGCTCCCCTTCCCTTGGGGCACTGCTAATGTGGGGTTTTTTGTATTTTTTTTGCACTGAAATTGCTTGGAAAATCCTGTGCTCTGAGCAGGATCTGAGGGATCTGCCTACCTACTGAGCTCTTCCAGCTGAGGGTGGCTTTTCAGTCAAATGCACTTCAGTGTAAAGTGTTCTGCAGGGTACATGCTACAGACAGAAATATCTACGTTCAGCAAACTAGAACTAAATTCACACCAGAAACAGACAACAAACTAGCACAAGCAGTTGGAAAAACCAGAACTGAAAGGGCTGGGTTTTTGCTTTTTAAATACTTCAGTTAAAAAAAGAGACCTAAAACAAGATTTTAAAAAAACAGAAAAAAAACCCAAACCAAAACAAAAAAAGAAATGAACAAAACAGAGCAAACAGAACAAAAACCAACAACAAAACAACAGAAACAAAAGAAAAAGTCCCTTTTAAAAACAAATCAAATATTTGCAGCTTCACTTCTTATTCTGGTAATAAAAATACTGTCTAGAAACAAAAATTAGCATTTTTAACATAATGCTACCTCTCAAAATGTAAACAATATACAAAATGCTTATGTTAAACAAAGTTACATACCTGGGTAATACATCATTAAGTGAGAAAATTGCATTTAATTACTTTAATACACACAGTATGGCAACTTGACAAGTGGCAGAATTGGGGAAGTGCTAAAGTGAATGGAGTTTATGGAGCTTTTCATATCTGGAGCCAGAGACAGCCAATTTAACTCTAGCAGGAGTTTGTTTGCAGTGGAATAAGAAAATAAGAGTTAACTGCTCTTAAGCCCTTAGTGTCATGACTTCCTCTAGGAAGATTGCTGCAGGAACTAACTGCATTTTGACTTCATTCCTGTTTATGAAATTCAGGGAATGAGAGTGTTGCTCCTAGCTATGCAAACTTCATTCTACTTTCTTTGGGTTGTTTGGTTTGTAGTGTCTCAGTGCAGGATAGGATGTCTGCAGCTCACTAATTTGTTTCACTCTTCCTCTCCCCCCCCTCCTTTTTTTCTTTTTTTTTTTTTTTTTAACACACGACTCCAAGTTAACCAGTTTCAAAGTTACAAGCTAGTTTCTCAAAAGGGAGAACAGCAAACTTACCAGGCCAAAGCTGCAGATTCAATGTGGATTTTTAAAACTGTCAGGAATAAAAAGTGATTGGTATTTAATTTCTAATTGATAGTAAACTTAAGTGCTTCTTGTTTAAGAGAAAAGCAACCAACGTAATGCCCACAAAACTAAGCTGATGATACCCTCTAAGTCCTCCTTTTTTTAAGTATTCTCATAGCTGCATTTGTTTTGTGGCTTTTCCAGGTATACACCTTAAGACATGAGAGTCTTCAGCCTCCCAGACCAGGGTGTGTTCAGCCCCCAGACCACACAGAGGAAGGACTGGGACTAGAGAAGAAATTCGTCCCACGTCAAAGGGAATGACCCATGAGGAAAGAAAAAAAAATATTCATACCCCGTATTCTGACCCCTAATATTCATTTTTGACTTCTTCAAGACTCTATTTACAGTGCACTCTTGTGGGCTGGAGCTGTAGCCCCCTTTTTTGTCCCCCTCCAAGTCGAGACCTGTGGGATTCACATCACGAATGTGGGTGTGAACAGGAAAAAAAAAAAAAAAAAAAGAAGGAAAAAAAGCCCAAGCCCACATTCAGAATCCAGACCAGAGGTGGCATTAGTCTAGGGAAATTACCAGGATGTGATGAGCACCAGTTATCTCTCAAAAGGACCAAATTCCACACAGCAAACTGTAGCACGTGTTACAGCACAGGACAGACATTCAAACAGCTTATTCCCCAAACAAAGGCATATGTGAAAACAGTTTCAAGGCAGATAAGCAACATGGTTCAACTGCAAGAAGTCTGTTCAAAACGCTAAATCCTGCTCAAAAAAAAACCCCAAAAAGAAAAACAAAACAAAACAACCCCGAAACTTTACCAAAAAAAAAAAAGAACCAAAAGATCTGTAACTGTTGTGCAGCAGAGCTAACAAAACCCAAAGCAAGTCTGACAAGCTTGGCTGTGAAAAATATTACAAGCATTCTGGAGACAAAACAGGACGTTATTCAGTCACACAAATCAGTTCCAATTCCTTGGGGGGTGGGGGGAAAATAATCTGGTGCAAGTGTTCAAACATTTCCACTCCTTGACTGTTGCTCTAGAGAGGGGGATGGAGCAGAGAAGAGTAAAATCCATCACAGCTCAAGTCCTGAGTCCTCCTGAGCAGTGGGATTTGCTCTGCAGTCCCAGCTCCCAGCACTCCCCACTGGCAGTGAGTCCAATTCCTTCGTGTGCAAGTCACATTGCCATTTAAAAAAGAAACCAACTGACCCAAGAACCTCTGTCAGGAAACAAATTCAAGTACCTGTTGCAAATTGGGCAAGTAAGGAAGACTGAACATTAGCTAGATTAACACTGGCAGACCTGGGATGGGAAGCTGCAGCCTAGGAGACATGGCAATTCCTGACCAAGGTGTGACAGGGAAACCTTCCAAATACTCAAATACTATCCCTACAGCTATAAAATGTTGGGGTTTTTTCTTCTTTTCCTCTCATTTCTTTTACAACATCTTCAGAGTTGGCCAATTAAAAGCATAATGGGTCCAAACATTATTAATCTGAGGTTGTGCAATGCCTCTCCTACTTTTCACACTGATTTTTAATTTTTTTTTTAGGTTCTAGCAGTTACACCTTTTTAAGAGATCATCTTTGGTAGATGTTAATTTCCCTTGTCTTTCTTGTAAATCAAGTGCAGTTACAAAAAAAGGTTTTCTTACTTAAATTAACCCAAAAACATAGAGTGTCCCAGTCTGAATTTACCTAAAGTTCAGCAACTCCTCCTTATCAGAGTAATATTTTCCATTCCTTGAAATGGTGAGCTATTTTTCTTCCAATTCTTACCAAGAGGGAAATAAAAGGGCTTCTATGTCTTTCTGGTAAAGACAGCCCAATTAAAAAAATAAAAATAAAATAAAATAAAAAAAAAAAGTAAGTAGTATATTGTGGAATCAGGCACTGCTTCACTCCCACTGAAGGTGATCTGGAGTGACCCCTCTCCCACAGTGCCACCTATCACATCCCTATGGGATTCTCTTGATCAGAGAGGAGAAAATGTCATTAGAAAGAGCAGTGCTGAAACAATGCACTTTTCTTGTTTTAAAAAGCCCTCAAATCTACGTCTGGGCACTTCTGTAACATAAAAACCCACTTTTCCACCTGGGTCAAGTGGACTGTTGGAGGGTGCACCTAGAATTAAAGTTTTCTCTTAAGTCACACAGTGCCACACACTCAGCTCCTGCACACACACCCACACACACACACCCACACGTACACCCCACATGCTGCTACAGTGTCTGTTTTGAGTGTCACAGGCTGTATTCTGTTTGGAAGTAGCCCCTCTTCATTTCTCCTTGAAGGCTGAAGTTGACTATGCCAGGATGTTGGAGATAAATTCATTGAAGCGTTTGGAGTACTGCTCCGGGTTCACGGTGGAGATCTCTGCCCCAGCCTGCAAGGCAGAGAGGAAAGAAGTCAAACCCACCCTCCCTGAAGGCCAGCACAGCCCTTTCTCTGCAGGGAAAGATCCAGAACAATGTGGAAGTTCTAGGAAAAAAAATGAAAAACACCCAGAAAGGTGGAGAGAGATCCCCAAGGAAATTGATTTTAGCTCCAGCTGGATCTTCTGCTACCACTGAGGCAAAGCATTGGATTTGTTCACTCAGGGTATAGAGGGGATTTGAAAGGAGCATGAAAACACCCAGGTCCTGCTCAACCTGAGCCTTTTTCATGCCCTTTTTGGGAAGTTCAGGATTGCTGCCAGGAACAGGAGTGTCCCTAGGAGTGTCTCCCTGCAGCAGGTCCACTCTGCTCTGGGAAGCTGCTGGTGCCACACCAGGGAAAACCAAAGCACCTTCCAAACTGGGACAGAAGTGCAAGGCCATCTCCAACCAAGCAAAGGGAAAGCCTTTCCAAGACAGTCTGAGGAGACAGTAAATGAGGGAAGAGCAGTTCTTGGGTATGGGATCACTGGAGAATTTCCATGCTGGTAGAAAAATCAAGTGTCAGGAGCCATCCCACACAGCATGCAGGCAAAGCAGAAGCCCCAGAGCCCACCCTCCCTGCAGGGCTCAGGGTCTTACCCCATGTTTCACTGTTTTGGCAGCATGTGCAGCTTTCTTCTTCGTATCATATGGTGTAAGAATGTCTATGATGGCCATGAAGTACACTTCCTTCTTGGGGGCACCTACCAAGGCAAGAGAGTCACTAGCACACCCTGAGCTGGGAGCAAAGCCCAGCTGCACCCCTCCCTCCTTCAGAAATATCCAGCAGATCTGTTTTGGCTGGAACTAGCAGAGAAAGCAAAGCAGCTGAAGGCTGTAGAGCAGAAAAGAACAACTGGGAGCAGCACACCAGAGCCCCACACACACTCCAAGCAGGCCACTGCTCTCCAAGCATCACTTCTTCCCATTCCCACTCTCACCATCCCCAGCAATGCACTGGGCAGCAAAGCAGAGACACTCAGCAGGGGCTGCCTCTCTCTCTGGACAATCCTCCCCACTCAGGGAGGGCTCAGGGGAGACCTCCTCACTCTCTGCAGCTCCCTGGAAGGAGGCTGGAGCAGAGGGTTGGGCTCTTCTCCCAGGCAGCTCTCAGTAAGACAAGAGGCCGTGAGCTTAAGCTCTGCCAGGGGAGGTTTAGGTTGAACATTAGGAAAAAATTCTTTCCAGAGAGGGTGCTCAGGCATTGGAATGGGCTGCCCAGGGAGGGGGTGGATCCTCAGGGATTCAGGGAGGTTGGATGTGGCACTCAGTGGGCTGGGAACTAGGGTGGGAGTGGATCAAGGATTGGACCTGATGATCTCAGAAGTCCTTTCCAACCCAGGTGGTTGTGTGGTTCACCTCATCCAGCCCAGCCAGCCCAGGGGACACCTCCCCTGCCCCTCCAGCCCTCCTTTCTGCAGGATAATATTCCCCACACTCACTCTCGTGGCTTTTCATGGCGTAGACATCGACGGAAGGATCAAACTCCCCTGGCCCAAAGAACCTGGGGTAACTGAGGAGGTTTCCTGGGCTGTCAGGGGGGGTGCCATAGGAGGAGATGGGGTTGCCTCCAAGACCATCATTCTCACACTCCTCATCCTCTGCCCGATCCTCTACTTCCATCTCTTCCTGCTCTGCTCGGTCAACATCGTGGATCCCCACCAGCAAGCTGTAGTCCATGATCTTCAGCTGAGCTAAAAACTAGGAGAAAGAGAGGAGTGAGAACAACAAGATCCAGGTGGGATCAGGAAGCCTCAGTCCTGCCCTGCCTGTGTCTCCCTGGATAGAAATGGATGCAGTGGGAAAGAATCTACAGCTGAGCCATCAGCACAACCCTGACTGGAGTTGCTTGGCTGATCCAGGAATGATTTCTCAGCCACTGCTGCTCCCCTTGAGCCCCAGTGAGGAGGAGTCAGAGCCAAAGGAACCAGGGTATGGGTGGTAGTAGATTAAGGGCTGGACTTGATGATCTCAACCCTGGCTGATCCTGAGAAAACCTCTCCCCCAGGAAACTCTACCTCCACATCCCGCTTCAGCTTTTCAAGGAAATTCTTTTTACTCTCTTCTCCAACGTGCAGCTTCTGACCCTCATTCAAGAAGTCGTTGTCCTTGAACGTTGGTAGATCCTTGGCCTGCAACAAAAAAAACCTCTGTCAGGTTCTCCAGACCCCTGCTTTTTGGGAGAGGGCTGCTACACCGACCCGTGAGCACCAGGTTAACTGCAGGGACTCTGCACCAGGACCTTCTGCCTGTTCACAGGGTGAAGGGGCTCACCCTGCCCACTAAGCATGAAAATGGCACCAAGCAGAGCCCAGGGGTTGGCAGAGAATCCCTGAGCTGAGCTCTACCCAGAGGGAAACTGAAGGGAGACACAGAGAGCAACACAACGTCAGAGGCTGCTGGGAAGATGGGTTGCAGGCTGAAAACTTGACAGCTGGGTTCCTGCCAGAGATGGTCCAACCAGTTCCCAGAATAGGCAAGAAATGTATTTTGTTGGCTTCTGATTGGGCAGGAAGAAGTAGAAGGCTTGGAAAAAAAATAAATTAAAAATTGCTTCCCTCCCTGAAGACTTGAGGAAAAAACTAAAACCACTGCTTCTCAAGGAATCTGCTTGCAGCAGGCCCTGAAGATTTCTTAGGGACATGGAAAACCATAAAACTTCTTTGTGCAACTGGGAATTCAATGATTCTGTTCTTAGAATGATCTATGAGCATGTGGCAGCTTTATATAGATCCCATATGAATGGTCTGAGACAAACTGCATAAGCAGAAAAAGCAAGGGGGTGAAGAGTCAGGAAAGCAGGGACACTTGGGCATGGTGAAGCTGTGCCCTTACACCAGAACATTTGGTGTAAATGGGAGCTCCTTGGCTCATGCCAAAGATCTAATTTTAGGGCAGGCTGGAGCAAGACTTGCTCTGTGGTCCCAAACCTGAAAGTCTCAGGTGCAAAACATGTTAACACCTCCTGCTGGGATTTCAGCAGGACTTTTCATCACAGCCAAAGTTTTGCAGGGGCAGGACTCTGAGTCATGTGTTTCCCTGATGACACCAGAAACCAAACTTAGGAACACGCTGAGATATGCCCAGAACCTGAGAGGAGCTGGTCTGGTTTAAAAAAAAGCATCTGTTGCAAAAGCTAACTGCTGACCTGACTTGGTTTGGTACCCAGGGAGCACTATGAAGAAATCCTTCCATAAAGACACCATTGGACTAATGTGGGTTTTGGTACTTGTGGGATTGTCCCCCAAGAAGTTCCCCCCACTCCTGGTAGTGTCAACATAAGAGAGCAGCACCAGATCTGCACCATCTCTTCCTGAGCAGTTACTGGGCACAGCCTGAAAGGTGGGACAGAAACAGGTTATCACTCAGGGCCCATTTCATATCCCCTGCTCAATACCCCCTTGGAAAAGGGAAGTCAGTTGGATCCCATCTGCTTCTAACCACCAGGAGGAAGGAAAGGCTGCCAGGGACTCTCCATACCTTCTCCTTATCGCTTGCTTCCCTGGATACTGTTGAGCCCTGATAAAAGAACAAAGGAAAGAGCATTGCTGCACTAGGTGTATTCCCAAAGAATTCACTGACACTATTTAATTTCTCCACGTAACAAACCAATGAAAGCATTTTTAAAATCAGTGCTCAGCCCCCCTCCTTTTTTTTTTTTCCCCCATGCCTGAGAGCAGATTCCCTTAATGCAGTGTTGGCCACTTGGGACTGAGGGAATGAAACAACATTTGAGCCTCAGGTGAAGCCCCATCCAGAGCCCCCAGAGGTAAAAGCAAAGCTCAGGACCTCACCAAGTCTGTGTTACAGGCTCCAAGGGAGCTCTCCCTCCCCTCCAGCCCCTCACCTTCAGGTCGTATTTGCGGTGCACGGTCAGCCTGTGACTGAAGACATTCCTGGTGACCACCATGTAGGTTTCCACCCCGTCCACGGTCAGTCTGTACATCCCAAGGAACTGGGGCAGGAGGGTGTTCCCATGACACTCCACTATGAACTGGAGGAGGGCAGAGAAGGACAGGAAGGTCACCCAAAGCTCATCTCAGGCAGAGCAGGAGCTCAGCAAGCAGCTGAGAGCGAAGCCTCCGGTTCAGCCATCTGAAGGGAAGGAGCCTGGAAATGCCTCTCAGGGTCTCCAAAAAACCAAGGTAGCCTCTTGTCAGGATCTTCCAGCCCTCAGCTGAGACCAGAGCATCCTGCTGGGTGTGCATGCCATGCTGTGAGAGGCTAGGGGGGTGTGTCTGTCAGCCAGTGGCAGCAGGGTGAGTTGTGTCTGAGAGCTGATGGCCTGGCAGATAACATGCATCAGGGTAGATGATTTTCCAACTTTCTCCCCACCTTCACCTTCCCCCCTGCATGTAACCAGCTCCTCTTTAGTCCCTCTGGACAATCTGAATCAAAGGAGGGAATTGGGAGTGTGTTTACAGCTCTCAGGTACCAACCACCCCTAATTCATGGAGGGGAGGAGCAGGGTGAGCTGTGGAGGGGCTCAGCACTGCAGAGCTGCAGGCAGCTGTGCCACACTTGGCTCTCAGCTCCTGAGGAACACTCTTTTCCTTTTGCAAAAGCCACCTGCAAGCTCTGCCAGGTTGCACACCGTGAATCCAGGGTGTTTGCCACCCCCCCCCTTCCCCAGGGTTTCCAGACTCACCCTACCTGGTGGTACTTCTTTAGGATGTTGTGCATCTCTGCTACATCCTCACTTGACACTGCTTTGATGACAAACCTCCTGTCATAGGTGGTGAGGAACCTGGCCCCACATCGGCCCTGGCTGTCACTGTTCACTGGGGCACTTCGGGTCACAGAGTTCTGAGGGAAGGAGAACAGAGAGAAAAAATAAAAAAGAAGAAAAAAAAAAAAAAAAAAAGATGAGGAGGAGAGGCAAAAGCTGCCACCTCCCTGGGGAAGAAAGAAAAATGTTCCTGGAAAGCAGAGGAGACATGGGTGAGCAGGACCTTGGAGTTCAGAGTTTTCATCTGGGCCTCCTCTGTTTTACTCCAACGCCTGGCATCTATTTTTGAAGTTTTTTTTTTTTTGTTTTATACTAATGGGGTAAGAAGGCAGTATACACAGGGCAAGACTTCTTAGTATTTCCTCATGGAAATTTAAGAGCAGACAGAGTGTTTCCCAGGTTTAAGGAAAACCAGAACAAAATGAAGGAAATGACCTGCCTTCTTTTCCACCAAAAAGCAGCCCAAACTGGCAAAAATCTCATGGTTTGGGAATTCTTTGCAGGCCACCCTGAAACCAAAAGCCACCCTCAGCCTCTGCCATTCTTACAATTGGATGAAAATGAGTATAAATAGTGTGGTTCTTCCTCGAACAACCAGCAGCATCTGTCTTTAGATCCCCGTCTTCACCCTTAGCAACCAAACACTGCAGCTTCTTTCCATCCTTGCAGCACCATTGGAAAACCCCCAGCATCTCCTGCTGTTTCCTGAGCCAACAGCATGAGCTCTTTCTTCTGGGGCTTCCCTGCACCTTCTTTTCACCAACCCAAGCAGGTCACCACCACTTTTCTGCTTTTCTCAACAACTGCCTCCCACCTGCACCAGCCCAGGCACCAGAAACCATTTTGTGGAGGCTCTCACTGATGTTTCCTTTGCACGAGCAGCTGGGGGGAGCTCTGAAACACAGAGGGTCCTGACCCCTGGATCTTGAGCTCAAGGTAGATGTGTCTTTCAGGATCTCAGGAATGGCCAAGGCATTTCATGATGTATTTTTATAGCTGCTGGTTACACTGTGCTCTCCTTGCCTTGGCTCCCTGGAGAGCAGACAGCAGAGGGAGTCTGTTCTTCTGCAGACACAGACAGCAGGCAAGCAGAGCCTGCTGAGAAAGAGGGATTTACCATGATCCACTGCAAGTGAGCCAGGAGGTTTCCTTTCAGAATGAAGCATTTAAAGCCTTTGAAACATTTATGAAGCAGGGGAAAAACTCTATTCCTGCCAACGGCTTTAGAAATCATCAGAAAAATAAAGGCAAACAAAAAAAAAACCCCAAACAACCCTTGCTTCTTGCTGACATTTGCAAGTGAGCCTGTGCTACACAGTTCAATCACCCCTCACCTCAAACCCACAGAGCTTTTCTTCTAGAGGAGATGGGAAGCAGAAATCATGACCACATATGGACATTACCAATTTCCCAGCCCTTAGGGTTTACTCTGTTCCCTTCCTGTCACTCCCACCCCTTCCACAGCCTGGGAGTTATATTTAGAACCCTGGCTCAATTCCCACTCAAGTCATCACATTTTACCCACCTGAACTTCAGCTCAGTGAATGTTTTCCTGCTTCCTGTTCTAGCTGGGCACTTCTAAAGAGTCAAACTGCTCTACCACAGGGGTGAGAGAAGTAATTCTTCAGAGCAACAGGTGAAGTATAAATGGGAAAAGGGGCACTGAGAACCAGTGAGACTCTGGATGCTTCCAGGTTAAGTCCCTTCACACGGTTCTCATCATTTCTTAAAAGAAAACAGATCTCTCCATTAGATTAACCTGGAAACAGAGAAAGATCTGGCAATAATCTAGAGGCAATCAGGGAGAATTTTGGCACGCCTGGGGAGGGCATTAACACAGATGTGTGAGGATGGGGGCAGACACAGACACCACCAGCAGGAAGCAAGAGCTCTGCTCCCACCTCCTCTCCTCACCTCAGACAGCAGGGAGCACACTGGGCTTGTGCAGGAAGCAAAGGATGGAGAGAGCAAGCAGCCTGCCTGGCTCACCCACTGCTCCAGCACTAACTTGTCCCTCTGGGCAGGCAGATTCCAGCCAGGATTTTAGCTGAAGCCCTGAGCAGTCAGTGCTGGCACATCTCCAGCCTCTATCAACCACAGCACGGTGCCAAAGACATTGGGTTTAATTTCCTAACACTCAGGCTGCTAAAGGCCATGCAGCTATCAAAGCCACCCTCTGTCTGCACTGGCTTCTCCTTCATTTCTGAGGTCTCCAAGCAGCCTGCTGCTACACATCCCCTGCCTGCAGAAGACCAAGAGCTGTGTGTGGAAGGGTGGCCCTGCTGCAGCAGCCAGACTTGGACCACCTCCCTCCCACTGGATTTCAGCCCAGTGGTATTAAAACAAGAAAATGTCTCTCCCCTCCAAGACAAGCCTGAGCCTCTGGCCTTAGGGAACCCATCCCAAAGCAGCAGCCCCCTTGATAAACCAAATTCAACAGCACCAAGGCTTGGCACAGGCATTTGGTTAACACAGGACCTGAATCTGTAAAAACACAGCCTCATTTTCCTTGCAGATGTTCTGTGCTTGATCATTGTTATCCTCCAGCTCCTGCCTGTCTGCAACCATCTGCTGCCTCTTACTTTATGCCCAGACTCTAAGCATGCTGGAGCAGGGACCATCTTTTCACCCTGCATTTGCCCAATGCCTGGCACAGCAAGATCTATTCCATTGCTGGGTGCCCCCAGGGTTAGGGTAAAACTATTCAAACCAGGATAATAAACCCATAAAATCTGACCAGACAGGAACGTCGGTATCTGGAGTTTCTCTGCCAGCTTGGTTCTGCCCTGATGGAAAAGTGTTGGAAGGGCAGAGAGATAAAGAGACAGTACCTGGTAGTCTTGATCATCAATCCCAAATCTTTCTCGGAGGTTCCGGAACACCAGGGGACAATACTCCTTAAATTTAAATCGACTTGGCAAGTTTTCCCTAAGGCAAAGCAGAAAAGAGATTCTGGTGCAAACATCAGCTTGTCAAATCAAACTCAATTCCCTCTCACTTCACTGCTAACCCCTCAGGATATCTGAGCCCCTTCCTACCTACAAGGGCCCTAATTCTGCAAGTATTTACCCTCTCTGGGGCACCCTGTTTCTTTGGATGCCTACAGGAGTCATCTGTGCACAGAAATGCTTGCAGGATCCACCCTTTGACTGAACAGGCTCTGCTCTTTGGGTGAGGATATCTGTCTGACAGAACAATCTCCCCTGTTACCAGCTCAGATTTGACAGAATAATTCCCTCTCTTTCCTCCTCCTTTATTGCTTTGGTCCATTCAGTAAGGCAGCTGCAACACACTGTTAGTGTGGAAGAGGAAAAGCTGGAGGAAAAGGGAGAGGTGGGGGTGATTTAATTTCAGATCAGATCATTCGTGCATCAAAAGAAAGGTCAAGCCCAGCCAAATCATCTCACCCAGAACACAAAGGAGAGGGGGTGAATCAGCTCTGCTCTGGCATGTTCCAGACACTCCTGACCATGACAGAGGGAACTCTGCTGCCAGACCTTGCCAGTCAGGACTGGGGCTTGCCCAGAGCACAACATGTTCCCCATCCCTGAGGGATGCTGCTCCCCACCTGAGCTCCCCTTCTGCCCAGTGAGAAGAATAATAAGAGAGCAGGAGTCTTGCTGGAGCTTTGGTTTTTTAAGTAGTGCCACTTCTGAGCCTGGCCTGACCAGACTTCTCATCACAAGAGAGAATTTCAGTGCCTCCCTGCAGGGCTGGGCAGGGCACAGACTGAGGGCACATGTCCAGCCAGCCAGATCCTCTTGTCATTACAAGAGGAAACAAACCCAAAGGCCAGCTTACTCCCCAGCAAAGAGCTCTAATTAGAGAGACAAATAAGTTGGGCAGCACCTACTCACTTGTTGAATAGATGATTGTCCACCTTAATCTTACTGTAGGCTTTGAAGTCATCAGGCATTAACATGACAGGGACAGGAACATTGCTGAGTTCATTGATCTAAAAGAGAAAGGAAACAGAGACTCAAACCCAAGTTCCACTGCCGTGAGGGGATGCCAAGTGCCCCAGAAGCTGGTTCTGAAGCAACAGAACCCCTCAGACTTTCAGAACAACTGGTACTGAAGCACCCTGGAGAACACTGTGGTTAGAAGGCACAGGAGCCTCACTCAGCCCCATGGGAAGCACTCCCCCAGCCAGCCCTGGCTTCTCATCTGTTCACCTTCCACTCATCATCCCTTAGAACTACAGACCAAGAAATGGCAGATTTTCTCTTTTAAATAAACCACCTTTGCCTTTATTTAGGAAATGGGGCATCAGCCAAATTCTGAACCAGTTCCCAGTGGTGCAAATCAGCAAACCAAAGCCTCCAACGTGGCCCAGCCAGCACAGGCTCTGGGTGGCTTTGCTGCAGCACAACTCCCCTGTGGCTGCTGTTTCTCTCCTCCCTGTCTTTTGTTGCTCTTACCCCACCTTCTCTGAAGGGATGAGTCACTCCACTAGATTGGTTTTGCTCCTTAGTCATGTGTGGCAGCCACAGGAATAGAGGGAAGCAGAAGAATGAATGTTCAGCTACTACTGCACAGACAGGCTCAAGCTACAGCACCCCAGCAGCAAAAGCACCAAGAGTAAAAATAAATAACCCCCCCCTGGGCTCTGTCTGCCCTGCTCCAGACAAGCCCCATGCACTGCCTGGGATGTGCCAGCATTCAAGAGGAGGTCAAGAGGCAGCACGTTTCTGAGGACAGCCCTGGTGGCATTCATTCACAGATTTTATTCACTGCTCACTGCAGCTCCCTGTGCCATTCCTGTGCCAAGCAGGTGATGCTGGAGAGCAGCAGCAAACACTGGGGTTTGGCTCAGGATGAGGCCTGGGGGCTGTTCCCAACCTCAGGCAAGTCCTGGAGCTTCCAGCAGGCAGCACTTCCCTGCACTGAGCAATTCCCTGCTAAGCCTCCAAGAGCTGCCAGCTCCAGGGACTCCAGTTTGGGATCCCCTGCTCCTGGGGACACAGAGTCCTGTCCAAAAAGCTCCTGCAAGGAGGCAGAGAGGAAAGGAGGGATGAAGGAGCCATCCTGCAGTGGGATGTGTTCAACTCTGCAAGGACCAAGGAGCTCCCAGCTCCTCTCTCATCACACAAACAAGTCTTTGATGAGGCAGGTATTTTTTTCACACCCTTTCTCCCATCATTACCAATGGAAAAAAAAAAAAAAAAACAAAAACCAACAAACCCAGAGCAGATTTAACAAACGTCAGACTGGAAGGCAAGCTACACACACACACACACACACACACTGCAAAGGGAAAAGATGACTATTTTCAGAGACTGCCATCCCACACAGCAGATAAGCAGGAAATAAAACTGGTCACTGCTTGGGGAAGAGCAGAGCTGATGCTCTTCAGAGCCCTGCCCAGGATTTCCTTCACAGCAGCACCCAGGTGCAGCAAGCACTCCCAGAAAATGCTTTGGGATGTGTGGAGAATGCTACAGAGATGAAGGAAGAAATAATGCCAATAAATAATGCCAATAGATAATGCCATCTCGAGGAGTGCAATCACAATGCCCCCCTGGCAAAGGCTCTGTCCTGCCCTGAGCTGCTCCTCAGGATGCAGCTACAAGAGAGGAGAGGCAAAAGGACCACAAGTGAGGAAGGGATCTCCCAGACCCTGGGCTCCAGCTCTGCTATCTCTCTGATACAGAGAGCCCTTCGCAGTGATTTCTCCTCAGGGTGAAGAGCAAACAGATAATTTCTCCATGAAAAAAAGAAAAAAAAAAAAAGTGCTGCCTCCAGCCACTAATTACTTCTCAGAGGAGGGAAACCCAACAGCAGAGCTCCTGGGACACTCCTGCTCTCAGCTCTCTTCTCAGCAGTGGGTAAGGCACAACCAAGTTATTATCAGCTCCTTCCCGAGCGGAGGAAGGGTGCTGAGAGGGAACAGCAACTTGGAGATTGTTTCCTCCCTGCCAGAAATTTAGACACAAACGTTAGCAAAGTGAGATGTCAAGATGTCTCTAGCTGCCCTGCCTTCTGCCAAAAAGCAGAAACCTCAAAGCAAATGTTGGACCTGTTGCAGCTCTCCTGACTGGCAGAACCCCCGTGCCAGGACGCCTCATCTCATTTCAATGATGCCCCCAAGATGTGACAGCCAAAAAAAAAAAAAAAAAAAGAAAAAAAAAGAAAAAAACCCTCCCTGCCTTTCCCTCCTTCCAGCTGCACACAGCAGAGCTTTCTGGATGCTTTGGGAGGAGATGGGGAGCAGGAAAGGATTGGTGGAGCTGAGCTGGCAGTTCCTGGTGGCAGAGCTGCCCTCCAGGCCAGGTGGCTGCAGGACTTTTGTTCCTGAAAGCTTTCTGGGTTTGCTCAGGGGGTTGTTGGGTGGAAGCAGGAGGGTTCTTTTGGTTCTTTTGGAAGCAGGAGGGATGCAGCAGACTGGCTGCTCCCACAGCAACTCCCCTGCTCGAGGCATTCCTCGGGATCCCCAAGGCAGAGGGATGAAAACCCCCCTGGAAAAAGGGAGAATCCCAAACTCTCCCTCCTCCTGGTCCCTTCTCAGCAGCCAGTGCCCCTTCCTCAGGTTCTGCAGGGGGGTGCCAAGGAAACTGGAGGGGACCTTGGCCAAAGGAAAGCAGAGGAAGGCCCTGCTCCAGAGGGATCCTCTCTGGTGCTTATCCTGGTGGAATCTGAGCAGGCTCCAGGAGCAACGTGACCACTGCCTGGCACATGTGTGCTCCCTCTCCTTCTCCCCAGGGAGAGGAGTGGAGTAGGGAGATTAAATATAGCAGAGTGTGTGTCTTTGGGTGTTGCTGCTACAGGAGGCAAGGGCAGAGCCAGGGGCACAGCAAGGAGGTGCCCAGCAAGCCCTGGCTCCTGGGGAGCCTCTTCCCACCACCCTGAGCCCCACAAATTGCTGTCACCCAGCTGGAAAAACTCTGCCTGTACCTCTTGGGAGATGCCTGGGGTTGGTGCTGAAGGGACAGTGAGATCCTGGGGTTTGTTCTTTGTTCTGGAAGAGGCAGCTGTGGGGAGCAGAGGTGCAGTCACACACCTGGGGCCCTCAGCACGGGGACAGGGGATGTTTTCAGCAGCATTAAGCAGATCCTTGCTGTGCAGAACTCTGGGCCCAGGCTATTCCCTCAGCTCCACTACAAAGGCTTTAGAGGTCCCCAAAAAAAGTCTTGAAGAGCACAAGCTCTTCAAACCAGGGATCTGTCCGCAGACCCAGCATGCTGCTGCTTTGCTCTAAATCATCCAGATTTCCTAATCTGCCTTGGAATCCTCTGGAAAATGAACCTGTCCTCTTACGCCAGAAGTTTTCACTGAGTAGAAAACACAGACAAACCTGACAGGGCTGAGTCCAGGCTGAAAGGACCATTAAAAAAATGAGGTTTTTGCCACCTGCATTTTGCAGCAAGCTGAAAGCCCCAGCCCGGACCAAGAGCCCCAGACACACCCCAGGCTCAGAGGGTCCTGGTGGAGCTCAGAGGATTTAAACCCAAAGCACATTTTTAGACAAACCAAGTGACAAACTTGCTTGGCAGCAGCAGGGGCACCAAGACAAGGAGATGCTTCCCATTCCTCTGCCCTGGTCTGAGAACAAAGAAGCAAAAGGTCTTTCCTCATCCCTCCAAAGCCACAACTGCCACCTCCTCCCCTCTTTCCCCAGCAGCCAGAGGAAGAGCAAGCTCAGTCCTGGGGTTTCTCCAGCTCTCCCCTTCCCGCCCCCCCACCCCCCGGACTTTCTGGGTTCTTCATCCTCACTCAGCAGAACTCAGTTTTGCTTTCACTGCTGAGAAGTCTACAGCCACCCCTGGCTGGAAAAATATCCCTTCCCCTCCATCTGCTCAGCTGGGATTTCCTGGTCACTCCAATTCTTGAGCAACCCCAGGATTCTGGGTTTCTCTGTAACTGATAATTTGCCTTCCTCACCAAAGCCAATTCCTTTTTCAATAAAAGACACATCAATATTCTGTGTCATTCAGGGACAGCTGTTGGAACGAATGGCCCAGGCATAATTTTCCTTCAAAACCTGACTGTAGCCTCAAAGTGGCAATTACCATTAGTAAATTGATGGGAAAATGCAATTTGTTTACTAAACAAGATCCAGATGATGGAGTGTGTGAGTCTGCTCTCTAGGATTCTTTACAACAGGAATTTGCTCAGGAAAATAAAAATACTTTGTTCCTCCCAAAGCTTTTCAATCAGGCATCTCAAAGCCCTTTGTCAGTTAAACTTTGTAATACTCTGGGGAAGAGACACCTAACAAAACCACCTCAGCAGGGACACAAACCCACACCTGCAGCAAACCTTTGCCCCTGCCAGACACAGTACAGACACTGGGCAGCTGGTTGAGAAAAAAAAAAAAAAAAAATCCTGTTTTCCATGAACTAGAGCATGATTAATCAGCATCCAAGCTAACAAACCCCCATGCAATGCTATAGAAGCACGAATCTTGGGGTCAATAATTCCTGCCAGCACTCTGGATGCTTGAGAAGGGGAAAAAAAAAAGCATCCCCTAGAGACAGCAAACCCACCTCTTCCCAAAGGATTACTTCCCAAAGGAATCTGAAGCCTGCTGGACAGGATTGGGGTGTCTGGAGGCAGAGCACCCATCCTCCAAGTCCCTGCAGGCAGGCAGAGCCAAGGGATGGAAAAGTTGAAGGAGCCACCCACAGCCCCAGGAGTCAGCACCTGAGCCTCATCATCCTCACTGAACCACCCAGGAAAACCTTTTCTTTTTCCAGGAAAGCAAAGGGCTCCTGGAATCTCAGTTTTAACATGAAGTCCCAGGATAAGAAGGTTCAGGAGCCCCAGCCTGGATCCTTCACACAGCCTCCCGTGGCCATATGCTGCACTCTCCAGAGGTCAATTAGAGCCACAGCAGAGAGCAAGTGTTGGAAAGGACAAACAGAGACTGCTCACCCTCTGCCAGGACCAATTTCTAGGCCTTCAACATTTGATATGTGGCAGATGCTGCTCTGGCAAGGATGAACATGGCAACACCAAACCCAACCCTGCAGAGCAGGGGGAAGCAGCGTGCTGCAAATCCCAGTTTTGCTCTTTCCCTTGAATATTAAAGAGCTGGGTTTTGTGCTGGTTGGCACCATTCCTAAAGGTCCTGGGAGCTGTGCTGGTGCTTCAGCCAGTTCCAGGAGCACAGGAGGCTGCCCGGGCCAAGATCCACACAGCCAGCAGAAGGGATCCAAAACATCCACCAAAAATGGGATCTGCTGATGCTCCCCAAAACATCCACAGAGCTCCAGGGACCCTTTCCAGTGGGGGAAGTGCCACTCAGAGCAGCAGCACCACAGCCTGCAGGAATTCTGCTCTTCATTTCACCAACAGCCCCAAAAGTCACC
Organism: Phaethornis superciliosus; assembly: GCA_023637945.1. Classification (NCBI taxonomy): domain Eukaryota; kingdom Metazoa; phylum Chordata; class Aves; order Apodiformes; family Trochilidae; genus Phaethornis; species Phaethornis superciliosus. Next base: position 3,792,614 of record JAJQWJ010000029.1, read on the forward strand.
TCCCCAGCACCCCCCAAGCTGCAGGGATCCCAGAGCCCTGGCTCCTCAGCACCTTACAACTGTTTCTATGGTTTCAGAGCATCCCCCAAGGCTGCTGCCTTCCTCCTGCCATGCAGAAGGAGATGGCTCCTCCTTTCCAGAACCATCCCAACTTTCCCTCCTCACCCACTTGCCCATTCCCTGAGCGCACAGGTCCAGGGGAAAGGTGCACAGCACCCTGGGTGGGTAACCAGCACCCAAGAGCTGCAGCTCCTCTCCCAACACCATGACAACAGCAAAGCTTCCCCAGGAACCATCCCCACGTTTGCAACATCCCACAGAGCCTTTTCCAGAGAATCCAGAAAGCAAGGGGAAGCCTCCACCACTCACTTTCTGCTCCTCTCTTCCACGGAGTTCTCTCCTCCAGGGTTTTCCAGGCCACAATTCAGCTGTGGGACTCATCCTCCCCACACACATTTGGCCCTGTTCAGCCCCACCCCAACTCAGTGGGTTTAAACTCTGGCTGGGATGGCCACAACCCAGCCCCTCATTTAAACAGAAATGCTCAGAACTGGTTTTCCAGAAATCAGTTGCTCTTCTGGGTGTGCTAACAGCATTGCTCCTGATCCTCTCCAGACCCATCACTGCCTGGATTCACACCAGCTGCTCACAAGCTGCTTGAAACACAAGGCAGAGCCCAACTCTTGCCAGACTCCGTTAACAGACCCAGGAGAATTTTCTTCAGTCAACAGAAATGGTGGATTGCATAAAATGGTCGTTTGTTTGGTTTCTCCATGAAGAAGTTCATCTTGAATGCAAGTATTTTTGACAGAATCTTGCTGGCACAGCCTCCTGCCTGTGCTGACAGCACTTCCCTCCTCCTGCAAGGATCCCAGAGCAGGAATACACAGACATAGCCCTGAGAAGACCACAGTCCAGGTGCCAAACATGAAACCAAACCCCCCCAAAAGATTTCTAACCAAGCCCAAAGACACTCCTAAAAATCTTTCTCAAGTGTCCAGACCCATCTGCTGGAAGCACAGCAGCAATTCCACTTCCCACACAACCAAGGCACCAACACCACCTCCCAAAGGCAGCCCAGGAGGAGCAAACAAATCCCCCCCCCAGCCCCATGACCCCACCAGACCCCCCTGGGCTCACCCAAAAGCAGTCTGGAGGAAAACCAACCAGGAAGAATTTGTTGGGAAATCCTGGATGCTTGTCCAAGGGTGAGGAGGGGACAGCTGAAATTTCCTACCCCCTGGAGACATCCTTCTGCTCTCTGGCAGCAATTTCTTCATCGTCTGCACCCAAGAGAATCTCATCACCAGCTCAGTGCTCAGAGCTCTCTGCTCACCTTCATCCCTTCCCCTAAATATTTCACAGCCAAGTGCTCCAAAAGTTACACTGTCCTGATCCAGTGCCTCAAAAAGGTGATGGATTCCCAGTACCCAGGCAAAATAAAATAAAAAAAAAACAAAACAAAACCACCTTACAGCCACCAAGCAACAACAGTCCCTAAGAGGCCACAAATGAAACTTGGGAGAATCCCAAACCAATTTCCATTTCTTCAGGGCTCCTCTGATCAAAGCCTGATTAAATTCATCATCCTGCTGCCTGAGCAGCAAGTTCTTGGAAGATCCTTTGACTCAGACAGTGCTGAACTACATTTGGAAGCATTCACTCCATCAGCAGGCAAGCTAGAAATACAATCCTGGTTTTTTTATGTGTGTTGTTCCTACAAAAATCAAACCTAAATCCCACTCACCCTCCAGGAAACATCCATTAATCCTCTGGAGGGATGGATGCCTGAGCCCAGAAGGTTCATTTAGGAAGGGATGAGGTTTCTGAATTCTTTGACCCCTGAGTGTTCTCCCACAACAGCATCTTGGGAGCAATGCTAAATCAACTCCAATATTCTGCCATCACAGACCAGGGAGAAGTTTCCAGAGAAAAAAAAAATCTAAAGATGGATTCGGGATCCTCCAAAGGAGGTGGATCAAAGAGCAGAACCCTCACTGACATTTCCACACCACCCTCTCCCAGTTCTTGAGCCACGGAGCCTGAGGGATGACACAAGGTTGGAAAAATGGGGCAAAAAAAAAAAATAATAAAAAAATCAAACCTAAAATCCTTTGGGGATGGAGAAGAAAAGGAGAGGGAATTCTCCTCCTAAAGGCAACCGAGGGACAGGGATTGTCCCTGTGCACGTGGGACCTCCAGATGGTGACACAGGGGAGTCCCTCCCCATCGGGATCCCCCTGACCCAGGGGATCCCCAAATGCCTCGGGATGGGGACTCTGGGGGGAAGGGGAAAGGAGAGGGCTGGGGGATGGAGCAGGAGGGAATCCAGGGTGCCCTGGGATGGGGAATCTGGGGAAGGATTCGGATTTAGGGAATGGATGGGGGGGAGGGAGGGGCAGAGGCTGCGATTTTTTTTGGGGGGGGGGAAGGAGGGTTTGGGGTGATTTGAGGGGGGCAGGAAAAGGCTGTGAGGGAGGGAGAGGGGAGAAGGAGCTGATCCGGGGGGGAGAGGGGAAAGGATGGGAATGGGATTGGGATCCCCGGGCAGCGACTGGGGGGGAATTGGGGACCCCGGGCTGGGTGTGGGGGGATATTGGGGACCCTGAGCTGGGTGTGAAGGGATTGGGGACCCCGGGCAGCAGCCGAGGGGGAATTGGGGACCCCGGGGGGGGGGGGCTGGGGGGATATTGGGGTTCCCGGGATGGGTGTGAAGGGATTGGGGACCCCGGGCAGGATGTGGGGGTTATTGGGGACCCCGGGCAGCAGCCGAGGGGGAATTGGGGACCCCGGGGGGGACGACTGGGGGGATATTGGGGTTCCCGGGATGGGTGTGAAGGGATTGGGGACCCCGTGTGGGATGTGGGGGGTTACTGGGGACCCCGGGCAGGATGTGGGGGTTATTGGGGACCCCGGGCAGGGCTGAGGGGATGCGGAGGCCCCGCACTCACCGTGTGGTTGGCGCCCCACATGAGGACGCTGAGCAGCGGCTCGGAGGCCCGGAACAGCTTCACCTTCTGGCACACGAAGTGTTTTTTCTTGGTCTTGGTTTTGCTGGCGCTGAGGGCAGAGCCCAGCGCCGCCCCGACGCCCCCCGCAGACGAACCCCCCGCGCAATTCGAGGCCATGGCGGACCCGGACCGGGAACCGGACCGAACCGAACCCCCCTCCCCCCCCCCCCCGACACCCCCTCCCCTACCAGCGCCTCCGCATGGTTCCTCCCGGCCCGGCACACGCCCCCCCTTTTTTTACTCCCCCCACCCCTTTTCCTCAGTGGGACCGCCCTCTCCTGTCAGCCCTTGCCCCTCGGTCCGGTTCGGTTCGGTTCGGCCCGTTAGCTTCCCGTTCGCCGCTCTCCCCCCCCCCGTCTCTGCCGCAGTGGTACCGTCCCCACCTCCCCCTGCCCCCCCCCCACCCCGCCCCCGCCGTGGTTCGCTCCACCGCTGAGGTGGAGCCGCCAGGGACGGCCGAGACCGCTCCGAGGAGGCGCCAAAATGGCGGAAGGCTGAGGAGGTGTGGAGGGGGAGGAACCATCCGCGGGCAGAGAAAGGGGAGGGGGGGGAAACCCGGGAGAGGAGGAGCGGGAAGGAGGCGCTGAGCGTTGGCTCGGCTCGGTTCATCCCGCGTTAGGAATGGGAAGAAGCGGAGAGCGGCTTGAGGAGGGAGTAGGAACAAAGGGGAAGGGTTGGCCGGAGAGAGGAAAAGGAAGAGAAAGCGACCGCCCGCCCCTCCTCCTCCTCCCGCCGCAGATGGTTTCGCTCAGTCCCGGTGACGTCACCGCCCAGGCCACGCCCCGATGCGCTCCGACCAATCAGGAGCGAGGCGCCTGGAATTATGAATGGGGCTGCTGCACACGTCACGCGCCGCCGCTTAAAGGGCGAGGGGGAAGCGGGAGGGAACCGGGAGGGAGCGGGGGGGAACCGGGACCCCCGGGAGCCCCCCCCCGTGGGCTGCAGCGAGACAGAAAAACCCCCCAGAAGGGCTGGCAGGGCAGTGACAGCTCCCCCCGGCCCCTCCCGCTGTGATACAGGGTTACCCAGCCCCCCCCCAAAGCCACAAAGAAGGTTTGGAAACGAGAGTAAAATTTCTTTTTTTTAAAAAAAAAAAAAAAAAAAAAAGGAAAAAAGCTCAACCCTGCTGTACATATCCACACTACTTACAAAATCCCAGAGAAACAGTTGCTGCATCAAATGCTCTGCTCATTGCCCTTCCCCTGGGAGCAGCTCCCTTTGGGTCCAATCCACAAGGATTTTCCACCCTCCAACCCCACACTCCTGCCAGGCTGACAGCCTCACCCAGCAGGGGTTTGTCGTCTTCCTCCTATATCTTTATCAAATTCCACGCCATGAATCCCACGTCAAATTCCCTGACAAATTCCAGCTGTCAATTTGTGCCACTCTGGTTTTTAAGGGCTGACAAAACTCAGGTGTTCTGTAAAGAGCTGGGACAATCTACTGCCCCCCAGGGTACTCTGAGGATACAAAAATAGTGGAGAGAGAGAAGGAAAGGATCTGACAATGTGTTAGAAATTGAACTCAAAGGCTCCCAAATTCCAAACCACATATTCCCAGTCCAAGCTGCAGCAATCCAGAGCCACTCTGGGAGATGAAAACTCTTCCTGGGGGGAGCAGGGAGCCCCTCTCACCTTTGGGAATCAATTCTGCACAGGAGCAGAGGATGAATAAGTCTCATCTCTGCATAAAGTTTTTTTCCAAGGCTGCAGGAGTCCTCTGCAGGGAGTGGATGTTGCGTTTCACCCGATCCTCCAGGGTGGAAGTGGATGCACTCTCTAATTTTAAGCGACTGCAGAAAATTGAAGCAGAGAAAGAAATGAGAATCTCCTTGCAAACATTTCACCACTTCTGTCAAGATTACTCACCCTCGAGTCATCTACCTAAATCAATCCAGCAGAGAAATCAGCAATACCCTAAAAGATCTGCACCCCTTGGCTTCTAACAGATCCAACAGATCCTTATTTAAGGTCAGAGCTCTCAAACCTCTGTCTCCTAAATAGAATTGTTAATTACAAATCCATCCATCCCAGGGGACTTGGTTGCTTTCTGGGAAGCAAAAGAGGGAGAAGCAATGTGGTTTTCAACTGTGGAATGTCAGAGCTCATGGAAATGACTGCAGGAGTGACAGGAGAGCACAGGGATCCTTGTTACCCCTCCAGATCCCACTGCTGGGCTTTGCTGAACGACCTCCTCGTGCTCTCTTCACACCAATAAACACAAAGTTTGTCAGCTCAGCAGCTGCTTCTGATATAAAAAGCCCTTTCTGCAAGAGAATTTTTGCTCATGGAGAAAATCTATTGTGATTTGAAGCCACCCTTGCATGTTCCCAGCTCTGGACAGCTTCAGGAATAAAGTATATATTCTCTTTTAATTAATTTATAGAGCCTGGAGAATAATATGCTGCAGCAAGTCCAAAATCCACACCTCTGGCCACAGGATCTTTCCCACCCATCACTGGACTTTCTGGAAGTGCAGAAGGGACTGGGAGTTACAAAAAGCTCTTGGGACACAGACTCCCAGTGGACTTGCAGGCCTAGAACTATTTCAAGCTCCTAAAAAAACTCCAGAACTTTGTGAAAAACAGTCCTGCAGGGTGGCAAAAAATAACTGCTCACAGGTTTCCAGGTGTGCCTGCCAACACCATCAGAGACATTTAGGTGAAGAGGATTTGGAACCAGCAGATCCTGGACCATCCTCTGAACCACCCCAAACACTGAGGCCACCACTCCCTCCTGAAAAGCTGAGGCCTCTACTTCCCTGGAATGAAAATCAGGTCAGGAAAGAAACTCACTGGAAGAACTTCCCATCTCTGGAGTCGAGTTTCTCCATTTCTCTCTCCAGCTCCTCCTCCTTTTGGTGTTTCCTGAGGTTGTTTGCTCTCTCCTCTTCCCTCCACTTGGCATTTTCCATCATTTCCTGACGTTTACGCTCCAGTTCCTCCGGAGAGATTTTTCTGTTTGTGTAGAAAACATCACTGCTGTGAATTCACAGCACAACCAGCCCTACCCCCCCTTCTTGCTTTTTATTTTTGAGGATGATTTACAGACCCCCAGAGCAGGGCTGCTCAGCAGGGTTGGTGCTTTGGGGGGGAAATGGCACCACACCCACAGCACAAGTGTTCTCTCCCCTTTTTTTCAGCCTTGTTGATGAATTGTGAGATGCTGCTGCCAAGGTCATGTTTTCCTGCTGCCAAGGACAGGGAATGCCTCTCTAATTAATGGGACAAAGCCTGACTTCCCAGGATTGCCTCACACACTGAGGTGAGGCACAGGGAGCAGCAGGAAAGCTGGGAAGCTCTTTGGGAAGCTGGCCAAGGTGGTAACAAGCAGCAACCCAAACACTCTCAGACTCTTCTGGATATTCAAACTCCTCATTTTCTGTTCCCAGAAGAAAAAGCTGTTCCCAGGTGACCCCCAGCTCTGTTTCCAGCCCCAAGCACAGGCTCAGTTCTCACTCACCTGGTGTAGCCTGGGGTGTGCTGCCTGCGATGGCTTTTTTTGGGGGAAGGGCTCTTTGCTCTCCCCTTCCCCTCCCAACTGCTGTGGCTGTAAACCCAAAAACACCTTTTTTTAGGACAGATGAACACACAGCATCACTCCTCTCAACTTTTTTTTTCTTTTAAATACATTCTAAAACCCAAGCCATTGTCTGGAGCTGCAGGGCTGTTTGGTTTGCACGCCAGCACTGGGAATTTCCAGCTTTTTTTCTTTTTTTTGTCACTCAGTTTTTAAATTATTTCACCTGCAGACAACAAATACCCAATCCCTGATTTTACCAGCACAGAAAATTCACCAGTTACAAACACCTTCTAAAGAGAACCTTTAACCCAAACAAACCAGTCACAATCCCCACCCCCAGGGTGCAGCTGCAGACAGCACAGCCCCTCCAGGAGCAAAACCTCCTCCTCCTCCTCCTCTTCCTCTCTTCCACCACCTCACAGCCTCTGCCTTTACACCCCAAACTGAGCCAGAGGACTCCAGGGGCAGGAGGAGACTGAACCAGAGGGATTTTTCCTGTAGAGAACCCCCCTGCCAGCAGCCCCAGGTGCCCAACTCCAAGCTCTGAGCCCCACTCACTGTTTGCTGTGTTTAGGAGGGGATCTTGACTCCCGGAATTCTGAATTTTTCCTGCTGGAACGTCTCTGAGGAGAACGGGAGTGGCTCCGGGAGCGATCGCGGTGTTTCTGAGCGGCCCTCTCCTGGCCGGGAGTTGGAGAGCTCCGAGAACGCGGGTTCTGCTCCGAGTCTCTGCCCTGGAATTCAAAAAAGGCTCTGAGGAGAAATGCCCTGGAAGGGCAGAAGGGGGAGAGCTCCCTCCCAGCAGGTTACAGGCAGGGGGGAGTGGTCTGCATTCCCTGAGCTGAGTTCCTAGCTCCTCGGTAACACCTCTGTCTGAGGGGAATTTATGTATAAATTTATTTATAAATTGGACATTGAGTCAAGTGAACTGGGAGAGCAGGCAAGGGAGTGTTTGAACAGGGGGAAACTTTGGGGTGAGAAACTCCAAGAAAAGAAATAAAGAGGTTAATTTGAAAACTTGAATTCAGAGCAGACAAAACTCCTACCAGGATCTGAATAAATTGAGTTTCAAGGCTGAGGTGGCTCCAAATTTAATCTGAACTTTATCCTATAACATCTCCCACTGGAATAAAGTGGAATAAAGTGGAATAAAGTGGAATAAAGTGGAATAAAGTGGAATAAAGTGGAATAAAGTGGAATAAAGTGGAATAAAGTGGAATAAAGTGGAATAAAGTGGAATAAAGTGGAATAAAGTGGAATAAACTGCCCCAAGCCCTGCTCTGCCCCAGCTCAGGGCACTCACTGCTGGAATTGCTGTGGGAAACAGAGGAATTACTCACCTGTAAGCCATACCCTGGGAGCTTGGGAAGAGGAGGCTTCCAGGAGGAACTGTTTGGCCTCTTCTGGGACCTGCAGAGAAGACAGGACAAGGCTGGAGAAGCAGGTGAAAGCCAGGGATATTTTTAAACATTAAAACACCTTGAAAAGGATTTCATGCTGGAAACCAAGGAAGTAACAGCAGAGAAACCTTCAGGGCAATTTTGAGCATTGGTTGGAGCCAGAAGACTCAAGGAGAGGGTTGGAAAAAGACAAGAGGAACAGATAGCCAGGAGATGAGGTATTTTTACTCTAAAACCCCCAAACTTACTTGTTTTTGCCTCTCTCCTCATCACTGCTGTCACTGTCACTGCTGGAGCTGCGACGCCGATGCTTCTTGTGCTTTTTTTTCTTCTCCTTCTTCTTTTTTTTCTCTTTTTTATCCAGACTGTTCTGCAGCTATAAAGCAAGAGAGCATTGCAGTAATTATTGCCTCCCCACCTAGGCCCTCAGCACCACCTTCTGGGCTTTGAGATCCACCTACCAAGGCCTTGATTTTCTTCATTTTAACAGGATTGTTCAGCACTTCTCTCTTCTTCTCCTCCTCCCTCTTCCTAAAGCAGAAAAAGAAAAGTTTTCAAACAACTGGGAAGCTTTTCTTTTCAGGAAAGGGCCCAATCAAGCTCCAAACCCACATGAAACAGGCAAGTTTTATCCACTCAGCAAAAGGGATCCAGCTAAGGAGGAGTCTGCCCTTCCCCCACTTCAGAGTGCAACAAAGAGGGTAAAAAAAAAACCCTTTTCTGTTACCATTCCTCTGCCTACAACCTGATCTCTTCAGAGCAGATGGATTCAGATGCCCAAAAAAGAGGGAGCCAAATCAGTGAGTGACACCCTTTGCATTTACACCTCCCAGCAGCTCCTTCAGATCCCCCCAAATCCTTGATCTGAAATCAATTCTTTAAACTTACCCAGCAGCAGCATAATCAACCCAACAGAAGATACAAAAATCGAGTTTTTAGTGAGTTCCTCCTACCAATGCCTCAACTCCTCCTGCTTCCCAGTACCTTATCATGAAGAGTGGATCCTCCCGGATTTTGTTTGCCATATCCAGGACAGAATTGGCACCAGACTTGGCAAAAATGGAGCCTGGGAGAAGCCCTGTCTCGCTGGAGCAGCCAGCATCCTTGTCTTCATTCTTCTCAAAGATGTATTTGTCCACAGGGCGACCCATAAGATATTCCTCTCTGTTCACCATCCCTCCTGGGCCCTGGTACATCCACTCCAACTTCTCTTCTCTTTTCCTGGAGCAGAGAAAATCACCTGCTTGGCCTCCTCCCAGCTCTGAAGTCACATTTTAAAGGCTTTAATTTACAAAAGGGAGATTAAACTTTTCCTTATGAGAGAAATGAAACCAAGGGCTCCCTGCTGGGCACCTACATCACCTCCCCAGGCTGTGCCCCCCCTCCCAGGCTGCTCAGGGCTGGGGAGCAGGGGGCTGGGGGGCAGGAGGAGCCCCTCACCTGACGGTGCCCATGTCCTCTGCGTATCTCTGCATCTCCTCCCGGGCCCGTTCCTCCTGCAGCTCCCTCTGCAGCTCCTCGATCTTCTTCCTCTCAGCCTCATGTTTCTGCTCGGCTTTCCACACCTTCTCCACATTGCGTAGGGTCTGGGGGTGCCAACTCTTCTTCAGGTTCTGCAGAACGGACCGGAACCGTTAGCGAAGCTCCACCGAACCGAACCCTCCCCACCCCGAGGGTCCCTCCCAGACCTCTCCTCCCCGGTAACCACGGGGCAGGGGCCGCTCACAACCCCGGGAACGGGGCCCACGGAACCTCAGGGGATCGACGGCTCCGCTGGCAGGGCCGGGGAACGGACGCGGGCCCAGCGCGGTACCGGGAGCTCAGGCCGGTACTCGGGGCCCCCAATCCCAATCCCGGTCCCAATCCCAATCCCTTCTCACCAGATCTCCCCCCCCCATCTCAGGCGCTACCGGGGCCGCCGCCGCCGCTACCGGGCCCGAGTTGACGTCATCAGAAAGCGCCGCGTCCCGCCCCGTTCCGCCCGGCGCGCTCCGGTGTCGTCACTTCCGCCGCGGCGCTGAGGGGCAGCGGGAAGATGGCGGCTGAAGGAGAGGAGCGGAGCCGGGCCCGGGCCGGAGCCTCCGCCCTGCGTTGGGTAGGGGAAAAAAAAGGAAAAATCGCAAGGACGAGAGTGAAGCCTCCTCCCGGGAAGGAAACGTTGGAGCGGCGGGGAGTGCCCGGGGCTCCCCGGGTCCTGCCGGGCCGGTACCGCCGGGGTTGTTGTGAGCGGAGCCGCCGGTTCGTTCCGTTCCGTTCTGTTCCTTCCCCGCAGGAGTCACCCCAAAGGCTGCGGCAACCTCAGGGGGTGCACCCGGGCGTGTGGAGAGGAGGGGTTCGGTTCGGTCACCCCCCCGAGGCTGCGGGGGTCCAGAAGGAAAGCGTCAGCTCCGGACTCCCCGAGAGGTCTTGAACCCCTCAAAACAAAACCAAACCAAAACAAAACCCGATGATAAAACCCGCAGGAAGCCAGAACCGGCCAAAAGTTCTCGATGGGCGAAGCTCTTCTCGCCCAACAGCCCCCGCCGCGGGGTTTGAACCCGCGACCTCCCGGTTCCCGGCCCCGCGCGCTGCCCCGGAGCCACCCGCGGCCCCGCAAAGCCCCCACCCCCCGCAACCCCCCCGCAACCCCCCCGCCCCCGGCACGGCTCAGGGGCAGCGCGGCCGCCTCCGGGCTGAGGGACCCGGGTTCGAGTCCCGGGGGAAGGGAAGGGAAGGAAAAGGAAAGGAAAGGGAAAAAAAGGAAAGGAAAAAGGAGGAAAGGAAAAAGGAAAAGAAAGGAAAAAGGGAAAGAAAAAGGAAAAGAAAGGAAAAAGAAAAGGAAAACCAAGGAAAAGGAAAAGGAAAAGAAAGGAAAAATAAATGAAAAAGGAAAAGAAAGGAAAAAGGAAAGGAAAAAGGAAAGGAAGGGTAAGTAAAGGGGAAAGGGAAAGGTAAGGAAATGAAAAGGGAGGACACGAGGGAGTCCCCATCACCCCCACATCCCCGAGAGGGATTCGTTACCTGGGGGAAGCCCAGCCTGGTTAATTAGGAGTAATTAGGGTTAAGTTCATTAGGCAGCAGGACAGGAAAAACCAGAGCAGCAGCAGCTCTGCTCCTTGGGGTGCAGGCAGCACTTCTGCAGGAGAAATGGGGGAAAAAAAGGGAAAATTTTATTTCCCAGTTGGTGGAAGCTCAGGGGGCGAGTGCCAAACCTCCCCAAAGTGTCCCCAGTGTGGGGCTGGGAGGAGAAAACGGGTGAAAAAGCAGCTAAAAAGGGGCTGCAGGTAAAGAGGGCCGAGTAACAAAAAGTTTGTGAGGTTTTGTGGGGGCAGCAGGAAGGGGTCAGTGAGGGTCAGAGATTTGGGCTCTGTGTGCAGCTGCAGTGGAGCTAAAAGTGGAGATTGCTCCTTGGGTTTTTTTCCTGGAAAAAAGACACAGGGGGCACCTGGAGTTGAACCAGGGACCTCTTGATCTGCAGTCAAATGCTCTGCCACTGAGCTATACCCCCTCTCTTGGCATTCCTGCAAGGAATAATGGAAAAAAATGAGTGTCCAGCTTAATTTTTTACCTCTCCAGTGGTCCCTGTGCCATCCCAGCACCCTCTGGCCTCCTCCTGTGACAAGAAATCAGCCCCAACCACAGCTACAGCCAGGAGCAGCTCTGATGAAAACACCAAGCCACAAATCTTCTCTTTTGGGTTCAGGAAGGGTTCAGACAAACAATCAGCAGCCTGAAATCCAGAGATTTGGGTTCTGTCTGCAGCACAGGCAGTGGGGCTAAAAGGGAGCACTGCTCCTCTTTTTAAATTTTTTTTTTCTTGGGGGGGAAAAAGAAAGCACAAAGGGGGCACCTGGAGTTGAACCAGGGACCTCTTGATCTGCAGTCAAATGCTCTGCCCCTGAGCTATACCCCCTGCACCTCTGGTCCTGCCCAAAATTAGGATTTTCCCAACACGAGGCAATGGGATCTTTGGCCTCTTCAGTTCCCCAGGAATCAAATCCCAGGGCAGGAACTGCAAAGCTGAAATGCAAGAGAAGCCAAAACGTGGAGCTTCTGGGTTCCAAAACTGGAGACAGACCCTGTCCCTTCTGCTTCCCAGATCCCAAAACTAGAGAGACCCTGCTCCTTCTGCTTCCCAGATCCCAAAACTGGAGACAGACCCTGCCCCTTCTGCTTCCCAGATCCCAAAACTGGAAAGACCCTGCCCCTTCTGCTTCCCAGATTCCAGAACTGGAGACAGACCCTGCCCCTTCTTCCCAGATCCCAAAGCTGGAGACAGACACTTCCCCTTCTCCTTCCCAGATCCCAAAACTGGACCCTGCCCCTTCTCCTTCCCTCCCCAGGTGCCTTCTCCCAGCTCCTCTCCATCCATCTCCCTCTTTCCCAATTTTCCTCTCCTGCTGCAGCCTCCCCCCACAGCAGCTGCCTCTGGAATTTCCCCTCACATTTCCCGACTGAAATGGCTGAAGAATCAAGAGGATTTCCATCTGCTCTGACTCTTGGGAGCTTTCCCACCCCCCCAAAAAACAAAAAATATTCCAAGAAACAGGAAAAAGGGAAGGGGGCACCCAGATTTGAACTGGGGACCTCTTGATCTGCAGTCAAATGCTCTGCCCCTGAGCTATGCCCCCTCCTGCCCCACAGAGCTTGTCCTTAATTACTGACACCAAACTCAGAATTAATTACAGGACATGAGCAGCTCCTCATGGAATTACCTCTGGGAAAATCCTCTGCTCTCAGGGGGAATCCAGCACCTGGAAAGGGGAGCCCAGAACCTGCGGAGTTTGGTGGGAAAAGCCTGGAAACCAGGAGCTTCCAACTTGGCTTTTTCTGGGTGAAATAAAGGAAAAAAAAGGAAAAAAAAAAATAAAAAAAGGGAGGGGGCACCCGGATTTGAACCGGGGACCTCTTGATCTGCAGTCAAATGCTCTGCCCCTGAGCTATACCCCCAGCTGAGCAGAATTCCAGGGTTGGATCCTTTGGGAATGGGAATGGGAATGGCAGCTCTGCTGCATCCCCCCCCTCACCCCAGAGCTGTTCCCTGGGTTCCAAACTCACCCATTCCCAGTTCCCTTTTTCTGCAACATCCCCCAAAAAATGTTTTCAGTTGGAAGGGACCCCAAGGTGATCAGCCCAACCACATCCCTAAGGAGCAGATCCCAAAACCTTTTAAATCCCTGGAGGAATGGGGACATTCCAATGGCTGACAGCCCCCTCGGTGAAAAATGTTTCCTCAAGAGAGAAGAATCAAAGATTTTGATACAGAATGCAAAAAAAAAGAGAAAACTTTGAAGCACTGACTTCAGGAGAGGGCTGGTGGGGTTGGAGAAAAAAAAAACAAACAACTCCCAGGGCCTCTCATCCCCTCCTGAGTGCCCAGAAAAAATAAAATTAACAAAAACAACCCCACCAAAACCCACCCAAATACCCAAAACCTTTCATCCAACTTGTGCTCTACCTCCTCAGCCCTCAAAACTCCTGCCCCAAGCTCTTGAAATGGCTCAAGAGGTCCCCACCCCCCTCCTGCTGCTCTTCCTCACTCCAGAGCAGATCTTGGGATCTCTGGATCATCCCCCAGGAGAAGTTTCTCCCTCCCCAGCAGGAAAAAGTTGGTCCCAGGGGAGGAGAAATCACCCTGGGGGGTGTAACCCTGGTTACAGCTCTGCTGGGAGCCCCCAGGTTCAGCTGCTCCATGCCTAGGCAGAGTTTTCCCTCAGAGCTCCCCCTCCTTAAATCCTTTCCCAATTTTTTCCCCCTGAGAACCCCAACCAGGAGGATCTGAGGCACAATTTGGAAGCCCCAGCATTTGGCAGGATCCTGAGCTGGGAAATCCCTGAATTACCCCCCCCAAAAAAAAGAAAGTGAAGGGAAAAACTTCACCCCAAACACATCCCTGGCTCTGCCTCTGCCAGAGGGAAATCCAGGAGGAATTCCACAGCTCCAGGAGTTTCTGCACAGTCTCAGGGCTGTCACAGGGTTTGGGGTCACCACCTCAGGGCTCCATCTGTCCCCTGGCTGGCTTCAGCAAGGACCAAGGAAACTTTTCCAGCACCCTGGAGCTGATGGCATTCCAGGCAGGATTTCTGCAGTTGCATTGCTCATTTTGGGAGAAAATTCTACAATTTTCAGAGCTGCTTTGGCAGACACCTCTCTGTTTCTGAGCATCAACCCAACCCTTGCTGATAAAATTTCAGTCCAACTCCCAGGTATTTTCCAGGAACTTGCCTGGGATGAAGAAAAAATTTAAAAAAATTAACTTTTCCCTGGAAATTCACCTCCAAACCCCATTTTCCTGCTGCCACATTCCTCCCCAGCAGGAGGGGAAGAGAAAAAATCCCCCCAGGACTAAATCCCTGGGGATCAGATCTCTGTGAGGGGGGGGTAAGAGACAGACACAGCTGGTTTGGTACCAAGGTTTTTATTTGAGGTCTCTGGAGAGGGGGGGTTCAGGCAATGCTCCCTGCATTGGAAGCAATCCTGGGCCAGAGGTCTGCACACTCCTTGGCCACAGGGCCCGTGATGGCTGAGCCTGAGGGGACAAAAAGGGACAAAAAGGGGACACTGAGTCAAGAGGGAAGGGGGGGGGGCAGCGTTTTAACCCCAACCCCGTGAGTCTTGAGGAGATTCTGGGTCCAGAGAGAGCTCTGCCACCTCCATCTGCCTTCCCCCCACCCTCAAAAAAAAAAATAACTCCTCACCTTTCATTTCACCTTTGTTGTTCACTATCACTCCTGCATTGTCTTCAAAATAGAGGAAGACTCCATCCTTCCTCCTGTAGGATTTCCGTTGCCTGATGACCACTGCGGGGTGGACTGGGGGGAGGGAGGAGCAGCTGAGGCTCAGACCCCCCCTTGGGGGACACCCAGCACCCAAAGGAGCAGCCCCCCCCCCTCCACACAGCCATTTTGGGGGCTTTTTCTCCTCCTTTCCCACACTTGGTTAAAAATCTGTAGTCAAGAGGAGATTGAAAAGCAAGCAGAGAGCAGCAGCTCCTCTAAGCCTGGAGGAATCTCTGCTTCCCCACCTGGGCTTCTCCCCAGACCCTAAATTCAGGCAAAATTCACCCAAAACTGTGTCCCAGCACCGATTGAAGGGAACAGCACCACACACCAGCTGCCCCTTCACCCACAGCTGATGCCCTCACTCTGCCCTCCCACCTCAGCTCCCAAAGCCACCAACCCCAGGCTGGGGAAATGCTTTGGGGGAGGGTGGAGGTGACCCCCCCAGCACCCCCTTTCTCTCTCCCTGCCCCTCAGGGGGGTTCTCCCCACACTCACCCTTTTTCCTCAGCTCGGGTTTCCCCTTTTTCACAGTCGCCATCACCATGTCCCCCACGCCAGCCGCTGGCAGCCGGTTCAGCCTCCCCTTGATGCCTTTCACCGAGATGATGTAAAGGTTCTTGGCTCCTGCAAACCCCCCAAAAACGTCACCGACCTCCTCCAAATTCCCCAAAAATTCTCCCCTTGTCCCATCACCGACTGAAGCGCAGGGCAGGAGCCGCCGCTTCACCCACAGCGATGCTTTTGCTGTTCCCTTCCCCGACAGCTCCCCGGGTCACGGCCGCAGACCCAGCGAGCGCTTTTGGGAAGGAAAAACCCTTTTTTTGTTTGTTTGGGTTTGGGGTTTGGGGTTTTTTCTCACCCGTGTTATCGGCGCAGTTGATCACAGCTCCCACCGGGAGCCCCAGGGAGATTCGGAACTTCGCCCCGGAGGAACCACCGCGTCCTGGGAGGGAGGAAAAAAATTCAAACCCCGGGGACAAAGCTCAAAGCGGCTCCATGGCGGCGGAGGAAAGGCCCGGCCCGGGGCTGGGAGGGGATGGGAGACAGCGGCAGCGGCCATCGCTCCCGGGATGGAGCGGATGCTGCTCCCTGAGCTCCGTTATCCCCCTCCGGAGCGGCCATCGCGGCCATCCCGGCCGGGGGAAGGCGGATGGAGCCGGATACCATCCACCCCCCCCCCGGGCCGGCCCAGCTCCCGCCTCACCTCGCTTGGACATCTTAGCGCCGGAAGAAAGAGAAAGAAGAAGGCGGAAGTGACGTCGGCGCCGTGAGGTGGCACGGGGAAGGCGGTGTCCGCAGCGCCCCCTAGCGGCGGGGAGGAGCGGCACCTCCGGGAGCTCCGCAGCGGGAATTGGGGAGGGGGAAAAGGGGAAAAAAAGGGGGAAAAGAGGAAAAAAAGGGGGAATAGGGGGGGAACCCCCGGGTCCTGCGATCCCCCCGGGACTGCGCACCCCGGGAAGCAGGGGCAGAGGCGGAGCCCAAGCCTGGGATGCGCCCGAAGTCACCGGGACCTGGGGAGAAATCCCCGGCGGCGATAGTTTGGGGTGAAAAAGGGGGATTTTTGTAACGGGCGGGTTCGAGGAGGGAGCAAAAAATATTTGGAGGGGAAAAAAGGGGGAAAACATACATTGAAAAAAAAATAAAAAGGAGGGGGCACCCGGATTTGAACCGGGGACCTCTTGATCTGCAGTCAAATGCTCTGCCACTGAGCTATACCCCCGCTGCTCCCCGCTCCGAACCGGATCCATTTCCTCCGGTACCACCGAACCCCCCCCAGGGAGGGACCCCCGGACCCCCCCTCAAGCCCTGCACCCGCGGGACCCCCGGGCACGACCCCCCCGGTGTCCCGGGACCGCTGAGCTCCAGGCCAGAACCGGAGTTTTCGGATTTTCCTTTGGTTTTTTGGTTTTTTTGGGGTTTTTTTTGGGTGGTTTTGACTCCATTTGGCAATTTTCCAGTTCCAGGGTTTGACCCCCAAAGCGAAGGAGATTTTTTGCCTCGGTCCAAAAAAAAAAAAAAAAAGGGAATTTTGGGTTTCTTCGGGGCTCTCCCGGAGCTGATCCTCTGAGAGGAGCTGGAGGAAAAAATCCGGGAAATGGGGATTTGTGGTGATAATTTCCGAAAGGAAAAGGGGGGTCCTGGGGGTCCCGGAGGGTGAAGGGGGTTTGGGGGTAAGGAGGGAGGAGCCGGGAGAAGGGGGGGCCCTGGGGGGCAGCTCGTGCCCATCGCCCCCCGAAGTCAGCAAAGGAGGAAAAGGGGGAGGGGGGGATTCCGGGAATGGAAAAGCCAAATAAAAAGGGAAAGGAAAGGGAAACAAGGGAAAGGGAAAGGAGAAGGAAAAGGAGAAGGAAAAGGGGAGGGGGAAGGAAAAGGAGAAGGAAAAGGAGAAGGAAAAGGAGAAGGAAAAGGGGAGGGGGAAGGAAAAGCACAAGGAGAAGGAGAAGGAAAAGGAGAAGGAAAAGGAGAAGGAAAAGGAGAAGGAAAAGGGGAGGGGGAAGGAAAAGCACAAGGAGAAGGAGAAGGAAAAGCACAAGGAGAAGGAGAAGGAAAAGGAGAAGGAAAAGGAGAAGGAAAAGGGGAGGGGGAAGGAAAAGCACAAGGAAAAGGAGAAGGAAAAGGAGAAGGAAAAGGGGAGGGGGAAGGAAAAGCACAAGGAGAAGGAGAAGGAAAAGGAGAAGGAGAAGGAAAAGGAGAAGGAAAAGGAGAAGGAAAAGGAGAAGGAAAAGGAGAAGGAAAAGGGGAGGGGGAAGGAAAAGCACAAGGAGAAGGAGAAGGAAAAGCACAAGGAGAAGGAGAAGGAGAAGGAAAAGGAGAAGGAGAAGGAAAAGGAGAAGGAAAAGGAGAAGGAAAAGGGGAGGGGGAAGGAAAAGCACAAGGAGAAGGAGAAGGAAAAGGAGAAGGAGAAGGAGAAGGAAAAGGAGAAGGAGAAGGAGAAGGAGAAGGAGAAGGAGAAGGGGAGGGGGAAGGAAAAGGAGAAGGAGAAGGGGAAAGCAAAGGGAAAGGAGAAGGGGAAAGGGGAAGGGAAACGGGAAGTGGGAAAAAGGAAAAGGGAAGGAAAAAAGGAAAGTGGAGCTAGAGCCAGGCCTCGGTGGGGCCGTGCCCTGGGACGCCCCCCAGGAACCGAACCCCAAATATCTGTGAGCTGCAAAGCTGAGAAATCACCCGCAGAGATCCCGGAGAGGGGGATGAGGAGCAGCAAAAGCTCCAGGGTGTGCTGGGGCAGGAAAAGGTGGGAGGCTGGGGGGGAAATGAGTGGGCATCCCTGTGAGGAGGAACTGCCAAACAGCTTGGCCAAGGGAGGAAAGGAAATTCGAAGCCACATCCTGAAATGAGTAAGTGAGGAGCAGCCTCGTTTGATGTGGGTGGGGATTTATTGCTGCAAAATCCCTCAGTTCCTCCTCCTTTTCAGAGCAGGTGAATTAAGGCTTCATTATTATTATTATTATTATTATCATGAATGAATAAAGACGCACTTAATATATATATATATCTTTTTTAAAAAATTTTTTCCTGTCTCCTTCAGACAGAATTTTGTAAAAGAAACAACACTAAAACACCACCCTGGGGAAAAAAAAAAAAAAAATTAAAATGTAGATAGCATGTAGGGCATGCTATAAATATTTGATAAATATATAAATATAATATAATAATAAATGTTATATATAATATATAACATATTATATATATTATAATAATATATTAATATATATTAATATATACTATATATTATATAATTATATTATCTATTATCTATATCTATTATAATTATACATTATATATTATATACTATACATTATATATATTATATTATATATATTATATAATTATATTATATAATTAATATATTAGTATATTACGATATATATTAATATAATAATAATATATATAATATATAATAATACACATTATATAAATATAAATATAAATATAAATATAAATATAAATATAAATATAAATATTTGAGGGGGAAAAAGGGGGAAAACATACATTAAAAATTAAAATAAAAAAGAGGGGGCACCCGGATTTGAACCGGGGACCTCTTGATCTGCAGTCAAATGCTCTGCCACTGAGCTATACCCCCGCACCCGTTTCTTCCCCCCCCCGCACCCCCTAACACCCGACCCCCCCTTACCCCTGACCCCCCCCCAAATTTTACCCCCGCGCGTGCCAGATGCCCCCCCCCTCCCCTATAAAAACAAACCAAAAAATAGAAGAAATCCCTGAAAAGCGGTGGGAAAAAAACACAAAAAAATCACAAAAATCCCACAAAAAAAATAATAAAAAAAAAAAAAAACAAAAAAACCAAACGTGGGAGGAGCGGGAAGGGGGGGGGGGGGGGGTGTACGTGCACGCGCGTGGGTGGGCGCCCCGCCCCCACAGCCCCTCCCATCCCCCCCCCCTCCTTCCCCCCCCTTATTTTTTTTTTTTTTTCCTTTTTTTTTTTTTTTTTTTTTCCCTTCTCCTCCTATTTAAGGGTCGCGGCAGCGCGGGCGGAGGCTCAGAAGCAGCAGAGGCAAAACCCGGGGGGGGGGGTGGGGGGGGAGGAGGAGGAGGAGGAAGAAAAAAAAAGGAAGGGGAAAAAAAAAGAAAAAAAGCAAAAAAAAAAAAAAAAAGCTGAGCTGCCCCCTCCCCCCCGGAATCTCTTTCACCATGAATCCCAACTGCGCTCGCTGCGGGAAAATCGTTTATCCCACCGAGAAGGTGAACTGCTTGGATAAGGTGAGCCCGGCGCACGTGGAGGGGGGGTCACCCCCCAAACCCCCCCTAAAACCTCCCCTCCTCATCCTCCCGGGGGGCTCTGCCTGCTCCCCGCTCCTCTGTTGGGGTCCTGGGGGGGTCCCTGCTTTCCTCTCCCTCCCCACCCCTGCCGCCACCTCCGGGATTTTTCCTCCTCTTTTCCTGATTTTTTTTTTTTTGATGAAAAGGCAGCGGCAGCCTCCGCCTCGCGGGAAGCTGAGGGAAAGCAACAGTTAACGCTTCCCCCCCAACCCAGACCCTCATCTGCTTCCCATTAGCCGAGCTCTCCTTTTTTTATTTTTTTTTTCCTTTTCTTTTTTCCCCTTTTCTTTCTTTTCCCCTTTTTTCTTTTCTTCCCTTTTCTTTTTTCTTTTTTTTCCCTTTTCTTTTTCCCTTTTCCCCCCTTTCCCTTTTCCCCCTTTCCCTTTTCCCCCTTTCCTTTTTCCCCCTTTCCTTTTTCCCCCTTTCCTTTTTCCCCCTTTCCTTTTTCCCCCTTTCCTTTTTCCCCTTTCCTTTTTTCCCCCTTTCCTTTTTTCCCCCTTTCCTTTTTTCCCCCTTTCCTTTTTTCCCCCTTTCCTTTTTTCCCCCTTTCCTTTTTTCCCCCTTTCCTTTTTTCTTTTCTTTTCCCCCTCCTTTTTTTTTTCCCCTTTTCTTCCTTTTTTTTTTTTTTTTTCCCCCCTTTTCATTTTTTCCATCCCGCTCCATACTTCCCCCTCCCAGAATTCCCACTTTCTGCCTTTTGACTGCTTTGACTTCTCCTTCCCAGCGTTTTCCCAACGCAATCCAAGCTGCTGGGAACCCTGGCTCTACCCCAGCTGGAGGAGAAGGCGGTGGGGGGGGGATGTGTTTTTTTTGTTTTATTTTTCTCTCCCTCCCCTGCTCCCCGGGGGATTTATCTCCCTCCTGGAGATCTCAGCCCCTTTCCTCCCCCTCCTCTCCCAGCCTTTTGGGACCCCCAGTTTAAAGACTAAAAAAAGGAACTGGGAAGAATGCGGCCGCGAAATTCCTGAGCTCCAGCAGACCCTGTTGCTCGCATTTTTAACAGATGATGTTTTTTTTTTTTATTTTGTGGTGGGTTTTTTGGGCTGTTTGGGTTTTTTTTTTTGTTGTTTTTTCCTGAAGCTGGGAAAAGCTGAACTATGGGCCCTGTGTCCCAGGGACCCTCCTGGCTCTGGGGGGCAGGGAAGTGGCTCTGTTTCTGCAGCCTGCGGTGGCCCCCGGGCTCTGGGAATTGTGGAGAATTGGAAAGGAAAGAAAAGAGAGGGAGGGAGGGATGGGATGGGATGGGATGGGATGGGATGGGATGGGGGGGGTGACCCAGAGCTTCCTCCTGTCTGGGGTCTGTGCTGCTTCTGAGCTGTGTTGCTGCGAGAGCAGGATTGGTGTCAGCATCCCCAGCTCCCAGTCTTTGTTTTTACACTTTTAGGGCTCTCACTGTTTTTTTTTTCCTTTTTTTTTCTTTCTTCTTTTTTTTTTTTTCTTCTTTTTTTTTTTTCTTCTTTTTTTTCTTTTCTTTTTTTTTTCTTTTCTTTTTTTTTTTTCTTTTTTTTTTCTTTTTTTTTTTTCTTTTTTTTTTCTTTTTTTTTTCTTTTTTTCTTTTCTTTTTTTCTTTTCATTTTTTCTTTTCTTTTTTTCTTTTCTTTTTTTCCTTTTCTTTTTTTCCTTTTCTTTTTTTCCTTTTCTTTTTTCCTTTTCTTTTTTCCTTTTCTTTTTTCCTTTTCTTTTTTCCTTTTCTTTTTTCCTTTTCTTTTTTCCTTTTTCTTTTTTCCTTTTTCTTTTTTCCTTTTTCTTTTTTCCTTTTTCTTTTTTCCTTTTTCTTTTTTCCTTTTTCTTTTTTCCTTTTTCTTTTTTCCTTTTTCTTTTTTCCTTTTTCTTTTTTCCTTTTTCTTTTTTCCTTTTTCTTTTTTCCTTTTTCTTTTTTCCTTTTTCTTTTTTCCTTTTTCTTTTTTCCTTTTTCTTTTTTCCTTTTTCTTTTTTCCTTTTTCTTTTTTCCTTTTTCTTTTTTCCTTTTTCTTTTTTCCTTTTTCTTTTTTCCTTTTTCTTTTTTCCTTTTTCTTTTTTCCTTTTTCTTTTTTCCTTTTTCTTTTTTCCTTTTTCTTTTTTCCTTTTTCTTTTTTCCTTTTTCTTTTTTCCTTTTTCTTTTTTCCTTTTTCTTTTTTCCTTTTTCTTTTTTCCTTTTTCTTTTTTCCTTTTTCTTTTTTCCTTTTTCTTTTTTCCTTTTTCTTTTTTCCTTTTTCTTTTTTCCTTTTTCTTTTTTCCTTTTTCTTTTTTCCTTTTTCTTTTTTCCTTTTTCTTTTTTCCTTTTTCTTTTTTCCTTTTTCTTTTTTCCTTTTTCTTTTTTCCTTTTTCTTTTTTCCTTTTTCTTTTTTCCTTTTTCTTTTTTCCTTTTTCTTGTTTCCTTTTTCTTGTTTCCTTTTTCTTGTTTCCTTTTTCTTGTTTCCTTTTTCTTGTTTCCTTTTTCTTGTTTCCTTTTTCTTGTTTCCTTTTTCTTGTTTCCTTTTTCTTGTTTCCTTTTTCTTGTTTCCTTTTTCTTGTTTCCTTTTTCTTTTTTCCTTTTTCTTTTTTCCTTTTTCTTTTTTCCTTTTTCTTTTTTCCTTTTTCTTTTTTCCTTTTTCTTTTTTCCTTTTTCTTTTTTCCTTCTCTCCTTTTCCTTCTCTCCTTTTCCTTCTCTCCTTTTCCTTCTCTCCTTTTCCTTCTCTCCTTTTCCGGGTTCTTCCTGCTTTTCTTTCCCTCCCAATTCTTGTGCCATCTTCCCCTCACCCCACTGAACTCCCTCCCTTTTCATTTGTCCGGAGGTTTTTTGGCTCCTGAGCTGGGGGGGGGCTGTAGGAACCTCTGGGGTTCTCCTGACAGCCCAGCCCACACCCGGTGGTTCTGGAGCGGTTCTGCCCCGGGCAAAGTCCAAAGGGCGGCTCTGGGGGTGGTTGCACAAGCGCTGAAGTTGAACCTCAGGCAGCAATAAAACCCAGAGGGGAAAGTTTCAGTGTGGGTAGGCAGATTGTGTTGGGGACTTTCTCCTGGGCGTGAAAATTTGGGGGAAAAAAACCAAACCAAAACAAAACCAAACTTTTCCTTTTGGGATTTCCAGCAAACGAGGAAAATTCGCAGCCCCCATCACTTTCCTGGCTGCTGACAGCTCTGAAGGGGGGGGAAAAACTCTGGCCTGCCAGTCCTGCCTCTCTTTGACTTTTTGTCACCTTGAGAAAGGGGAATGTCCTGCTGAGGCCTGGGGAAATGGGTGTTGGTCCCTTCCCCCAGCTCTCCAGATAAGGTGCTGGGTGCTGGGGTGGCTTCCGCTGGGGAAGTGACATCTCTGAGCACTGCTTTGGTGGCTGCAGCTGCTGAACCCGGGTAAAACTGGGGTCAGGTGACTCTTTTTTTTTATTTTTTTTTTAATGAGGAAAAGTTCAGGTTCGTGCATTAAACCTGACCAAGGATTTCCCTTCAGCCCAAGGAGTCTTTCCTTATGTTCTCCTCCAACCCTTGGGTCTCAAGTGATGCTGGGGATGTTCTGCAGCTGCAGCATGAGCTAGAAACAGATAAAGTGACAGATTCTGGGGGCTCTGTCCCCATTCTTGCACAGTTATTTTCAGGTCTCCATCCCTCCTGGAGCTGCCCGGGCTGCTCCTTGCAGGCTCCAGCCTGCTGTGGTACCCGGGGTCAGCTCCAGATGCTGGGAGCACTTCAAATATGGAATTTCAACCCCTCCTGCCCTTCATGCCTCTCTAAAAATCTATTTGAAACTTGTCCTCTTTCTCTGCAGCCCTGCTGGGGGGGGTTGAGCTGTGCTTTTGCTGGAAGCCTACATAGCTGCAGGTCCCCTGTGTGGGGTGGGTGCTGCAGCTTTCCTTTGAGACCTGGTTTGTGATTTTTATTTCTTTTTTTTTTTTTTTTTTTTTTTTTTTTTTGGGGGGGTGCAGCATTAATGCTGACAGCAGGGAGGCAAAGTTTAGGGGAATCAGGCTTGGGAGTAATGCAGGGGGGCAGCTCAGAAGGATTTTTATAGGAACCCCAGGACAGAAACACCTCTGCTGAACAGAGCCTGATGCAAAGTGAGGTGAGAAAATGCATGAATTGCTCTTGGGGTGGGGGTGAAATCAGGCTCAGAGCATCAATTCTGCTCTGCTGAGCAGAGGGGTGGGGGCACAGCTGCCTTCCCAGATTCTCTTTGGCTTTGGGGAGCTTGGGAAGTCCTGGGAAGCTCTGAAGTCGTGTGGGCTGTCAGTTCCATCTCCAGATATTGGTAGTGACATCCCTGGCGTTTCTGCAGAGCAATTCCAGTTGCTGGGAATGGCTGCCAGGCTGGGGAAAGGCTCTTCCTGACCTCTTGGGTGGCTCTGACTCAACCCAGGAGGCTGCAACTTTTCCAGGATTTGGGATTCAGCTGATGAACTCTGTCCTGCAGGCTGGGAGGAAATGATCCCTGGCAAGTGGGTGTGAAGGAAGTGTTGGGAGGGAGCAGGGCAGGATGAAACCTCCTCTCCCTGCTGGCAGCAAGCTCTGGGGAACTGGTGTAACTGGGGGGAGGGGGGGGAAGAATAAATCCATTCCTCTGAGCAGCTGGAAGGAGGCAAAATGTGCTCAGGGCTGAGTCAGAGGCTGTGTTTGTGCATGGGGTGTGGTACCTGTGGGAGGTGGCACAAGGGCTTGGCTCTTGCTGTCTCCTTGCAGGAACACAGCCTGAGCAGTGCTGGAAATGAGTTTTTTAAAGGCTTGAGGGTGGAAATGGGAGCAGCAGCCTCCAGCTGTTCTCCTGGGGTTTGCTGCATCTGCCTGGCTCCCATTCCTGGGTGTCCCAGGGCAGGATGGTTGACTGTAATCCACTTGGAATTCCAAGCTGCTCATGTGGCTTTTGGCTTCTTCCTTCCCTGGTTTTACAGGGTGAGGCTTTGTGCACTGTGCAGGGGGGGGGGTGTTCAGCTGAGCAGGGAGGACACCCCTGGGCAGGATTTAACCCCAGTGAGTCAGGATATTGCTCCAGGCTCTGCTTTCCTGGCTGCACTGCTCCAGCTCAGCCCCTGCCTGGTGCTTTCCTTCCCTCTGAGCCTGGGCTGGTTCCTGGGGGGGACATCAGACCCCTCAAGACCCCATGGCTGTCAGAGGAAGCACAAAATTTGGTCACTTGAGGACTGGCAGAGCATCAGTCTGGGGTTAGAAGAGTTTGGTAGCAGCTCTGAGCTGCTCTCCTAGGGCTCCCTCCAGTCCTGACTGCTGGAGGACAGCTCAGTGCCAAGTGGAAATCATTTCTTTGGGTAGCTCTAAAGATTTAAAACACTTTGGAGTTCCTTAGGTGTTGCAACCCTTGATGGAGGGTCCTGATCTGAATTTCAGGGGCTGCAGGGCTGTGTTCAGGTGAGACCTCAGGCTGGGTTTGGGCTGAACCTGGAGCTGCTGCTGCCAGACCTGCAGGGGAGAGGCTGCAAATATCAACTTCCACCCCAAAATCAGGCTGGCAGCTTCTCTTCCCTGCCCTCAAGGTTTCTGCAGCCCTGGCAGGGCTCTCAGAACCATGAGGAGAGACAGAATCATCCCCAACACTCCTCATCCTCCAACTTCTGGGGCCACAGGGGCTGTGTGGGGTTTGGGATCAACCTGGCTTGGTTCTTCTCCTCAGAACCTTCCCTCTCTCTGTTCCCTTGGCTCAGTCTCTGGGCAGCCTCACCTGACCTGCTCCTCTGGCTATCTCTTGGCTAACATCAGCCAAAAAAAAAAAAAAAAACCCAAAAAACCCCCTAAAGCAGCAACTTTGGAGCCTGCCAAGCCCAGCTGTTAACTCTGCTGCCAGTTTCCCTGCTCCCAGGGACACTTGTGGCTCTGTCACAGGACGAGGCTGCTCCTCTCCTGCCTTTGCCTGAGCCCAGGGAATTCCTGGCTTGGGGCTGGTGCTGTCACCCAGGGCCTGGCTGCTTCTGCCCTGTTGAAATAAGATGCATTGGGAAGGTCTGGAGGGATTTCCTTGTGTCCTAAAGCAGCAAGAATATTGTCAGTCCCATGGATTCATGGACATTTCCAGACTGGAGGAGATTCCAGTGGGATGTGGCCCTGCTTTTTGGTTTTTATTTTATTTTTTAATTTTTTTTTGCAAGCTGCTGGTCTTTAATGATTCTTTTTTTTCTCTCTCCATTTCTAGTTCTGGCATAAAGCATGTTTCCACTGCGAGACCTGCAAGATGACCCTAAACATGAAGAACTACAAGGGCTACGAGAAGAAACCCTACTGCAACGCGTGAGTCTGGGGCTGGGGAGA
Organism: Phaethornis superciliosus; assembly: GCA_023637945.1. Classification (NCBI taxonomy): domain Eukaryota; kingdom Metazoa; phylum Chordata; class Aves; order Apodiformes; family Trochilidae; genus Phaethornis; species Phaethornis superciliosus. Next base: position 3,818,290 of record JAJQWJ010000029.1, read on the forward strand.
GGCTCTGGGATTTGCTGGATCCTCCTGAACACCTTGGAATGAGAGCTGTGGGGAGCTCTGCCCTTGGCAGAAACCACTCTGCCCCCCAGCATTTTGCTGGGAGTGTGCGTGGAGCCCTGGTTGGGGTCACTGCCCACTTGATGCCAGTGTAAAAATGGGGTTTCCCAGCTTCAGGAAATGACCCAGAGCTGGGTGTTTCCTTGACATCTTTATTAATGTCTAGAAAGCAGCTTTGCAGGAAGATTTTTGTAGCTGCTGCTTGCACGTTGGCAGTTCTTAGAAAGAAAAGGAGATAACATAATGCTACTTAGGGCTTGCCTGGCACGGTCCATTCACTGAGGGCTTTAAAAACTTTAATCCTGACAACATCCCTGTAAAATGGGAATTACCCTTCCTAATGGCTGAGACAAGTGGGAAGAACAGCAGCCTTAGCAGAAACCTTCTGGAGCTCTTTTGTGGGTTGCTTCTTGCTGGGGAGGTGGTGATGATGACTTTGGACAAACCCCACTCAGAGCTTCTGATGGTTTGGGGTGAGACCTTCAAACCTTGGCTGGTGGTGGCTGTGCCTTGGGGTCATCCCTGAAACACAGTTATGTGAAAACCAAGAGTTATTTGTTGCTTATCTTGGGGTATGGGGACCACCAGCACTGTCAGAGCTTCCCGGGTGGAACTGGGAAACTTCTTGGAGCACTGGAGGAGGAGGAGGAGGAGGAGGAGGGGGAAGGCTGTGGTTTGAGGTGTTTGATGAAGGACACTTGGGTTTGGACTCTTCTGGTGTATCAGCCATCCTGAGACCTGGAGGGAGCTGCTGGAGATGAGACCCTGACCTCTCTCTGCTGTCCTGAACCAAATTTTCCTCCCTGGGCTCCCTGATGGTCTCAGGCAGAACTTTTCCTGGAGTCCTGGGCCATTCCCTCCCTGCTGCTTCTGGCCCTAGGGATGAGCCTTGGGGTCCTGCTCAAGCCTCTCCCCCTCTTCCAGGCTGCTGGAAGGGAAGTGGGATAATAATGGGAAATTCCTGAGATTCCAAGGAGTCTGAGCAACCCCAGCCCTTGGCTTTCTCAGCCCCCTCTGCTCCCTTTGATGCTGCTTTGCTGCCTTAACCCTTTCCCAGCCTCCCTGAAAGAGAAGCAGTTTGGTGCTGCAGTAAATGTTTGCTTCTTCCTCCCTTGCCAGGCTGAAACCTGATGGATGTGAGGGGTCCAGAAGGGGGAAAAAGGAAGCTCCAGGCAGGGTTATGGGGATGGGAATGGGGGTGGGAATGGGAATGGGGCTTTGCCTCCTTCTCAGTATCCCAAGGAGGTGGAAATGTCCCAGGCAAGGTGTGTGCCTGGCTCCAGGGCAAACTCAGGAGCCCAACCCTTCCCAAACAACTTTTTGCTGGGCTTGGAATTGAGGAGCAACAATTCTGTCCCCCAGGAAGGGGTTGGAAAAGCCAGGTTTATCCTGGCAGGGCTGAGGCTGCTTTTCTGACCATGCCATAGCACAGGGTCTGCTCTGTTTGAGCTGTGGCTTGCTGCCAAATTCCTGAGTTCCTTTCTTCAAGGGAGCAGGAGGAAGAGGGTTGGGCTTCCTCCCTGCCTGGCAGCACCCGAGCAGTCAATCTGTGTGAAGCCTTTGGGGAAGGTGGGTGCCAGATGGGACAGTCTCCCCCCTCCCCTCTTGACTCTGGCTGAGTACTGGGGTGACTGGTTGGTGACTGGGAGCAGCACTGGAGCTGAGCTCATCCCTGTACATCAGCACCTGGAACTAAAATAGAGGTGGAAGTGGAGGAAGGGCAGAACCCAGGTGAAGTTTGAGGCTTCTGGAAGAGTTGGGGGGGAGAGATCCTGGCTGCAAAGGACACTCAGGGCTGGGGGGGGACCCCAATACCCATCCTGTGGGGCTTGGGGCTGGGAGTCCCTAAGGGAGGTGACACCTGCAGGGCTCTGCTCCCCTCCTGCCTTCCTTCCAGCTCCATCATCCCTGGTGTGCAGCACAAATCTCTGCCTTGGAAACTTTCCTGGGTGGTGGGAGCTGCAGGTTGTGTCCCTGGTGCTGCTGTTGTGGTGTCCCGGGTGCCTACGCACCCCACAGGGCTGACTATGTATGTGTATATATATATATATTTTTATTATTATTTTTAAAGTTCCCTACTGCTTCAGCCTTGCTGGCAGGAAGTTCATGACTTACTTGCTGGGCAGGAGGAGCAGCCTGGCTGGGGGTGCAGCACCCTTTTGCACCCTTGGCACCCATCCTGCTGTGATTCTGAGCTTGGAGGAGCAGGGATGGGGCTGAGGTGTGGGGGGAGATGCTGAAGATGCTGAGTTTGGGTCCTGCAGCCAACCCCCTGCATCAGTTTTCTACGATTTCCTCAGCTGCCTCTTGGGAAGCAGATGGATGGTGCCAGGATGTGCTCATTTCATGAGTTTTTACAGCTGTGTCCCACCAACCTCTTTGCTGGAGGAGTTTAACTCTGTTTCCAGCATGTCTGGAGCTCCCAATGTTTTACACCTGTATATTTATGCATCTTTTTTAATTTGTCTTTTTTTCCTTTTTTTTTTTTTTTTTTTCCTATGCTGGGCACAGAGGGACAGATCCCTCCCCAGGGTTGAGTCAAAAGCTGCCTCGAATCCTTGGGAAGTTTCCTCAAAATCTCACAGAAACCTCATTGCAGCTCAGGCTCTGCTGCAGCTGGAGCAGGACACAGCCCAGGCCTGGAAATGCCGGAATCGGGGCATTCCCCTCCTTCAGATTAATTTTTTTTTTCCTCCCCTCCATCCCCAGCTCAGAGCTCCACAGAGGTGAATTTCTCCTTTTCTTTTTTTTTTTTTTTTTCCCCTAGCCCTGGCAGTGACTTGGATTTCCCTCCTCCCCAGCTCTATTAGCATGGCCAGGGCATGGGATGCGGTTGCCATGGCAACGGGATGATTTCTCCTGGCAAATAGGACCAGAGCTCCTGGGCTGCAAACACAGCTCTGGCTGGCGGTGCACGCAACTTCAATAAAATAATAATTTTTTAAAAAAACTGATATTTACCCTTCACGGGAACCCTGGGCTCCTTCAGGGGTTCCCCCACCCTCACCCCCAAATCCTTCCAGGGCTTGGGGCTGTTAAAATTGGGGCTTTCTGTAACAGCTGCTGCTGAGGGAAAATCCTCTGGATTTGCCAAGCTCCCAGGGCAGTGGTGGTGACACTGGGGACAATTCCCATCCTCCCAGAGCTGAGAATTAAGTGGCTGGAATTTGTGTTTTGAGCTGTTTGTACTTAAAAGGGGACTTTTTGTTTTCTTTGACCTTGGTGGGAGCCGAGCTGTGACTTCCAAGAAACTGAGGAAAGGGCTGCAGGATGCCAGCAGGAGCTGGGGTGACACAGGAGACCCCTGTCCTCCCCTGTCCCCCCCCCAGGAGGTCACTTACTGGGGCATCACTGGTAATAAAGCCCCAGCTCCCCCAGCAGCTGCTTTGGTAGCACCTGGGTTTGGAGTAAAACAAAACCAAACCCAACCCAACCCCTCAAAACAAAAAAAACCAACCAACCAAAAAAAAAAAAAAACCAAGAAACTCAACCCATCCCAGCAGCACCAGTATCCCTGCAGCCCCCCTGGAAGGGGAAGGGACTGGTCCCAGCAGCAGCATCCCTTCAGTGAGGGCTCAGCATCTGCTTGCCTGATGAGAAGGTTTTTTTGTCCCTTTTGCCAGGAGAAAAGCACCCGTTCCCCTGGGTGCTGCCTCTCCAAGGTCTGGGTGCTTGGAGAAACTTGGGTTTTTTTTGCTTTGTGATTGAGGCAGAGCTCCCAGGGCTGCTCCTCTCTGGCCTGGATTCAATCCCAAAGTGTTTTCTGCTGCTTCTGCCATTGCTGAAGTGGCACTCGGGGTAACCCCCACCCAGATCCCCCCCCCTCTGGTGCCAGCAGCTGCTGGCAGAGCAGAACCAGTGACCAAAGTGTCCAGGGTGGTGACATTGGTGCCCAACCTGTGCCCAGGGCTGGGGGAGGGGTGGTGTCTGGGTGGTTCTCCTGGTTTGAATTGGATTTTTTCCTTACTGGAGTCTCCATGCAGGAATTCCTGGGCAGGAATTGGGTGACCCTGGGTGCTGGGTCCCAAGGTGAAGCCCAGAGGTGGTGGGGAAGGGATCCCAAGTGTTAATATCCCCTCTGATCAGATTCATCTAAACAGAGATTAAACCTTATCTTTAAGCAGTTGGTGATCTGTTGGTTGGCTAAAAGTGATGCTTGTCACCCAAAATCCTTTCTGGCCTCCCTGCTGGGGGTCAGTCTGGGTTTATTTGGGGGGGTAGAGCTGTGCTCCCCCCTGGGTGCTGCCAAAGGGCTTTCTGGGCTCTTCCCACTGACACCCACCATGGGCTGAGGGTCCTGGAATGGGCTGGGGGTGGGCAGAGTTTCTCCCACCTCTCTTGGGACCCTGGTGGTGTCTCCCCCATCCCCTCCAGAGCAGGGTGGTGGTGATGAGCAGGGGGGTGCTGGGCTGGTTTTGGGGGATGCTGCCTGGAGGGTGGGTGGGTGGGTGGCTGAGCACCCACAGGGGTGGGGAATGGGAGCAGGCAGGGAGCTGCTCTTTGCTGAGTTGTCTTTTCCCCTTTCTGTCAACCACATCTGCACTGTCTGGTTTCGAGGTGTGTGTGTGTGTGTGTGTGTGTAGGGGGGGGTGGGGGTGTGTGTTTTCTCTTTATTTTTTCAGCAAGGCTGAGGCAGCTATTTTTATTCTGGTGTTTCCTGCGTTGCTGCTTCCCTGAGGTATGTGCTGCTCTTGCAGGTCTGTGTTTGCTGCCCAGCTCCCACCCCTCCTCCTCCCCACCCAGCTGCTTTTCTGCTCCTTTGACCACTTGGCTTGGATTAGCCAGGGGCAGGGGTGTAAATCCTGATGCTCTAGACAGATAACTGCTCCCAAAGCACAGCCCAAGGGTTTCTCCAGGACCCACAACCCCCTCTTTTCATGTGGTCCGGGCAGGGCCAGGAGCTGTGGCTCTCCCCAAATTTGCTTTGAAGCCTCCAGTTGGGCTCTGGGGATGGAGGGCTGGGGACTGGAGGCTGCAGAGCCTGAGTTCCAGCCCTGAACATTGTGCTCAGAGCCTTCAGAATCCCCAGAATCCTCCCAGTTGTCCTCTCCAAGGAGCTGTAGCCTGGGGTCCCTGGGTTGGGGTCCCTGCCCATGCAGGGGGGGGTTGATCTTGATGATTTTTGAGGTCCCTTCCCTTCTTTCCTGGGGGGTGACAGAGCAGCTGGCCAGCCTGGCTTTGCAAAGGAATCAATCCAAGTTGGGGCAGGTATTTGAAGGTGAAAGGAAGGTGCCCTGGTGAGGTGGGGGTGATGCTGGGGCTGTCTCTGTGTCTCCCACCCACTCCTGCCCTGGGCAGGAACTTTGGGATTCCTGTACAACTCTTGTTGTTCCCTGAAACCTCCCCCCCCTTTCCCATCTTTCTCTCAGGGTTAGAAACCTCAAGTGCTGCTCTGGGGAGTTTTTGGTTTCTTTGCCAGCCCAGGGGAGCAGTTCCCATCTGCTCAGGGTCAGGTTTCCTCCCTGGGGAGCATTGTGCAGGGAGAACTTTGCCTCCAGGGTTGAGCAGTCTGGAAATGCTCCTCCTGCAGACATTTTCCTTTCCTCTGCCCCACTTGCAGAACCTCAGGTCCAGGTCTAGGGGGGAAAGAGCATCCTCTGCCAGGCAGGACAAAGCTGACCCCAAGAAAAGGACCAGGAGCTGTGTGATAAAACCTCGTGGTGCTGGGACTGATCCTGCTGCTCTTGGCAGGGGGAGAGACCCAGGAACTGCTGGGGGTTCTGGTCCAGCCCAGATGGGGGGGTTTTCCACCTGAACCTCCCCAGTGAGGGTAGGGATTTGCCTCTTGCTGTTTTTTTTTTTTTTTTTTTTTTTCCCCTGTCTCCTGGAGGTGGGAATGGCCACGTGAAGTTCTTGGACTGATGTCTGGTAGCAAGCTCCAGCTTTGGGATTGGATATTTATGGAATATTCTCTTTTTCCCTGTACCTGGATTCTCTTCTTGCTGTTATCCCTGGCAGCAGAGCCTGTGGGGCCTTTCAGAAACAACCTCAGAAAAATTGCTGCTGGTTTGGAGCCAGCCAGGGCCAGAGGTTTCCTTTCCTTTCCACCTCCCATTCCAGGCTGTCCCAAGGATTTGTTCCACACCTGGAGCTGGGGCAGCCCCGAGCTGGGCAGGGGCTGAGGCTCTGCCAGGGGAGGGTTAGGATGGATATTAGGAGGGAATTCTTTCCAGAGAGGGGGATTGGAATGGGCTGCCCAGGGAGTGGGGGGGGATTCTCCATCCCTGGAGGTTTTTAAGAAGAGTCTGAAGGTGGCACCTGGGAACCAGGGTGGGAGTGGATCAAGGATTGGGGTTGATGATCTCAGAGTTCCTTCCCATCCCGGATGATTTTTGGGGTTCTGGGGTGGGTGAGGGAGGGCAGTGAAGCCATGGGCAGGGGGTGATGGGGATTTCCCTTCTCTCCGCAGACACTACCCCAAGCAATCCTTCACCATGGTGGCAGACACCCCCGAGAACCTGCGCCTCAAGCAGCAGAGTGAGCTCCAGAGCCAGGTGAGCACCCAGCTCCCCCCCCACCCAACCTCCCCCCCCCCTGCTCTGGGTCCCTCCAGACTCTGGAGTCTCCCCCAGCTCTTCCATTCCTGCTTTTTCTGCTCTCCTGTTTGCTGCTGGGACCTCTGGGGGGTTGGGAAGGATCCAGCAGGACCTTTATCCACCCTCCCAGTCCCAGCTTTCTCCCAGTTGACTCCCAGTGACATGTCCCAGTCCTCCCCTGGGCAGGACTTGACTCTCTGGGGCTGTGTTTCAGGTTATCCCCAAATCCTTTAGGGCTTGAAAGCTCTGCCAAGCAGGAACAAACAGATGGGAGGGATAAGGCACAGATAAGGATTTTTTTTCTCTGCTGGAGGAGGGTGTTTCCCAGACCTGCCCCTGAGGGTGTCTCTGGATCAGCAGAAATCCCCCCCCCCAAGCCTTGAGACAGAGCCAGGGACTGGGTTTTCCTGCCAGCATCTCCTGGGGATGTGGTGGGAACTGCTCAGCTCCTGCTCCCTTGGGACTCTGCTTTCCTCCTCTGACCCCAAAAACCTCTGAGGAGCAGAAATGTGAGCACTGGGCTGGCAGAGAAATGACTGGAAAGGCAAAGTTAGGAGGGGAAGGGGCAGCTGGGGTGGGGACCCTTCTAGGGGGGACTTTGCTCTGCAGAGAGGTTGTGTTGGAGCACCCAAGATGATGCCCTCAACCCCCTTTTTTTTTTTTTTTTATGTGAGCTTTGGTGTGGCAGAGCTGCAGGAAGGTTTTCAGAGTACTCAGCACTGGAAGTTGCACCCAGAGGCAGTTTTGTTTTGAGTCATTTTCTGTCAGGAGAACACGGGATGTGGCAACTCTGCTGGGAATGTATTTAATTTCTTTTTTTTTTATTTTTTTTTTTTTTCTTCTTTTTTTCTTTGCCTTTGGGAAGTGGCAAGGGGAGTGCCCAGAGTGTGGGCTCAGCAAGGTGTGTGGGCTCAGCACTGTTCCTGGGCTCAGGGAGGACAGCAGAGGATTTGCTGTGGTGTTTCAGGCGATTTATTTTTTTTTTGGGGGGGGGGGGGATTGGTGCCTTCTTCCCTCCCTGCTGGGCTGTGAAGGATGCAGTGACCTTCCCTCCTTCTGCCTCTTCCTCAGAGTGTCAGGGGCTGGAAAGTGGATTCCCTGGGAACGAATCCCTGGAGGAGGAGGAGGAAAAGGAGGATATGGGGGGGGGAACCTCAGCCGTGGTGCAGCAGAGCCCATGGTGCCCCCATGTTTTGAAACCTCTCCTTTCGCAAGGGCTTTTCCTCCCAGCTCCTTGCCCAACAGCTCCTGGGCTTGCAGAAACTCAGCTCAGCTCCAGGGCTCAGCCTGGGGCTGGGTTGCTGATCCAGAGCCTTTTTTTTTTGGGGGGGGGGAGAGGAAGAGGAGGAGGGGGATGCGGTGTCTTTGCCATGGCAACGGCCGGGATGCTGCAGCCAGGGCTCCAGCGATGGATTCAGAGCCTCAGGGCCCTTCATTCCTTCTTGTTTATTAAAAGAGACCTTGGGGAGGGGCTGTGCTCCCCTGCCAGGGATTTTCTCTACCTTAGGGGGGGGGATTTTGAGCTCCCTGCGGTGTGGAGGCAAAGCTGCCCTGGAGGGGGGGGTGTGTTTGTCCCTGCACCCCCAGAATTTGGGGTGATTCCAGCAGGAGCTGTGTCCCTGGGGGAGAAGCATCCATGCTCTGGTGGTCTCCTGGACTTTGGGGGTGTAGAAAGGGGGTAAGAGCTGTCTGTGCTCTTGGTTGGACCCGTTGGAAGAGGGGATGGGGTGCAGGCAGCATCACTCCCCCCTCCTTCCCAGTGCTGGTTTCATACTGGGATGAGAGCAGGAGGGGGAAGAGGCTGCTGGAAGGGTGCTGGGTGCTGGCAGAGGGTGCCAGGAGGTGGTGGAGCTGAACCAGGATGGATCCCAAACACTGGATCCCCAACACTCTGGAGATAAAAATCTGAAATTCCTCTCTGCTTTTGTTCTGCCTACAAAGGGAGTCTCCTCTTTCCCAAGCAACATTTGGATTTCTTGGAGCATTTTCCTGAAAGCAGCCTCTGCCAATGCCTTCCTGCTAATTGCAGGAGCTGAGCAAAGCCCTGGGGACAGGAACAGGGACAGGAACAGGGACACTTCAGCCCTCCCAGAGCTGGCACTGGGATTCCCAGGCTCACAAATGACCTGGCTGGGCTGGAGCTGGGTGGGGAAGGGCTGGTTCAAGGGTCACCTAAAAAAACCTCATCCTGGCCCCCCCACGGTCTGGTAGGAGAATCCCCCCTGGAGTGGGATCAGGGTTATGGGAGCAGTTGGAGGTTCCCTTCAAGCTGGCATTTGCCGTTTAATTCCAGTTAAGTTGCCCGTGGCCACCAAGCCTTTGGTCCTGGAGGTGAGGCTTCCCGGAGTGTGTCCCTCTGGAAGCTGCAGGAGAAGGGGAATTTCTGGCTCTGTGTCCTCTGCTGGAGGGAGGCTCACTCCCTGGGGATCGGACTGATGAATTTTTTTTACCCATCCCTCTGCAGCCAGGTTCCTGTGGGGCTGGGGAGCTGCTGGGTGTCCCTGTGGAGGCTGATCCTAAATTTTCTCCCACCAAAAAACACATTCCTTGTCTATTCTGGGGTGGCAGGAGAAGCTGGGGCTGGAGCTGGGGACATTTCTGGAGCTGGGGACATGTCACTCCTGGTGTCTCCACTATTTGTGTCTGCTGAGCAGGCGGCTGCTGTTCTGGGCTCAGGGATAATGATGCCTCCTGCAGCTAAATGTGTCCCCAAAGTGACATCTTTGACTCCTGCAGCCCACGTGTGGCTGGAAAATTGCAGGTTCCTGTCCTGTGGCTCCTTTTCCAGCCTCCCCAAACGGTGGATTTGGGCACAGCCCTTCCTGCAGGAGGGAGGAGGCTGCGGTGGGGCAGGGGGGAGGTGGCCCTGGCCCTGTCCTTGTCCCCTCCGGGTGCTGCTGTGGGTGACATCGAGGACATTGGTGTTGAATGTGCTTGAGCTGAAAGTGGGTGAAGGGCTGGAAGGTGTGAAGGGCCCTTCCCCACCTCCCTCGGGACAAATTTCCACAGGAACTCCCTTAGCTTTGGGATTTAGCTTCAGGCTTGGTGACTCTGCCTCTTTCCAGCCTGGATTTCTTGCAGCTTGCAGAATCCCAGAATAATTTGGATTGAAAGAGAATTCCCAAGGTCCCCCAGTCCCAGCCCTGCAGTATCAGGGACAGCCTCACCCAGAGCAGGGTGCTCAGAGCCTCCTCACCTTGAACAGCTCCAGGGTTGAGGCTTCCCCCCTGGGCAGCCTCTTCCCTCTCCTGCACTGGGATCCTTGCAGCCCTGCTGGGTGTCCTGGTGACATTCCTGAGCAGGAAAATCCCCCCCTGATCCCTGCAGCAGCTCCAAGCAGCATCCCCCACCCCAGGGCCAGCATCCCCCACCCCAGGCTGCAGAGCTCTCCAGGAAAAAAGTTTTTTCTGGGAAGGCAGAGCAAGGAGGCACAAAGCTAATCCCTGTGCCCAGGGCTGACTCCTGCTCCCTGGGTGTGTGGCACAGGTTTTGTGGCACAGGTTTTGTGGCACAGGTTTTGTGGCACAGCTCTGGTGACCTTTGTTCCCTCCTGCCCCAAGGCAGCTCTTGGGTTTCAGCCTCTGCAGAAGCTGCTTCTGGGTGATTTGTGTAGGAAAAGATGTGGGAACCCCCAGAGCTGAGGCTGCTGAGGGCTGGGGAGCACATCTGGGCTGTGGTAGCTCCCTCCTGGGAGAGCTGAGAACTCCCCCCTCCCCCCCTCTCCCAAATCTGTTCAGAGCCATCTCTAGAAACAAAAAACCAAGCAGAAAACCAGGACTTTTCAGCCCCTGGGTATGAGGGGAAGGGATGCTGATGTCAGTGTCTGGCAGACAGAAATGAGGATGCTTGTGCTTTGCTCCTGGTTTGGTCATGGTCTGCTGGGTCTGTTCCCTCCCAGAGGTGGCTGCACATCCCCTGACGTGGAAATGCTCCTGTATGGGTGTAATTAATAAATAAAATAAAAAAAAACACAAAACAAAACCACCTCAGGGCTCTCAGGCAGCATTTAGTCATGGGTCAGCAGCTCCGTGCTACGTGACTTGGTGCTGCTGCAGCTGGGGGAGCGTGGGGGGCACGGGGAGGGGCTGCTCTCCCCTCTGCTCAAATCCTGTTTTTTTTTTTTTATTCTTTGTGCCCAGATTCGCTACAAGGAGGAATTTGAGAAGAACAAGGGGAAAGGCTTCAGCGTGGTGGCTGACACCCCAGAGCTGCAGAGAATCAAAAAGACTCAGGATCAGATCAGCAACGTGAGTAGATTCTGCTCTCTGCCTCTGATGTTGCTGTGACCTTCCTCCTGGGGACAGAGAGGCTGAGGAGGCTCTGGTGGAACACCCGAGGCTGCAGCACCCCAAAAACCTGGCAGCATTCATCCCCCAACTGTGCAGCACCCCAAAAACCTGGCAGCATTCATCCCCCACCCCTTTTGCCCTTGTGGCTTTCTTTGCTCCTCTCCTGGCTCCTCCAGGTGCTGCAGCCTCACCCCGAGGGGCATCCCAGCCCCATGATGGTGAGAAGGAAGGAGGGGACCAGCAGAAAGTGGCACTTGGTGGGGACAGATGTGGGCAAGGAGCAGCCCCATCCTGGTGGTCACAGTGTCCCATGGCTGTTGGGGCCATTCCCACACTGCTCCCTGCCCTGAGGTCCCTCCTGTGCCCTCCCTCCCTTCATCACCATCATCATCATTATCATCATCATCATCTGCCTCCCTGCCTCCATCCCATCATCTCTTGGGATGGAGCTGAGCTCCTCGAGGTCCCTTGGCTCAGCTTCCCCGGGGCTGTGCATCCCCATCCTCCCTTCACCTTCTGGAAGGGGAGATTTGTCCTGTGCCCTCCACTTCTGAAAATAATCCAGTGGAAGCCCTGGAATCCAGTGGAATCCCTGCAATCCAGTGGAAGCCCTGGAATCCAGTGGAATCCCTGCAATCCAGTGGAAGTCCTTCCCAAGGGCAGTGGCAGCTGCAGCTTCCCCCAGCATCCTCCCCCCTCCCTGGATGCTCTGGTTGCCATGGGGACCAGGGAGGATGCTCCCTGCCCATGGAGCTGTGGCAGACAGGGGGGAAGGGGGAGTCTGTTTGTCCCTGCCCCAACTCCACCCCAAATTCAGTGGAACAAACACCAGGAGTTGATTAAGCTGTGGCCCATTCGTGCCTGGTCCTGGATTCCCCTCCCTGGAGCTGCTGGAGGCAGAGCTGGGGAGGCAGCCCTGGGGCAGAGCTTTGCAGGAGAAAAACTCCCTGCTCTGAGCTGCTCCAGCTCTGCTGCTCCTCCACTTCCATCCCTGAGCATCCTGGGGAGGACCCTGCCCAACCCCCAGCAGGGCAGGGGGAGGGGGTTTATTCCCTCTGCTGATCCCATGGTGTGGTTTCTGGACTCTGCAGGGGAGGGGGTTGGGTTATTCCCCAGCAGATTTCTTGCAAGATGGACTTGGCAGGAATTTTTTTTTTCTTGATTTTCTTTTTTTTTCTTTTTTTTCCCTTTTTTTTTTTTTTTTTTTTTTCCTTCTTGGTGGGCTCTGAGCTGCCCGGAGATGAGCACAGCAGAGCTGTCACCATCCTGACAGCAAAGCACTGCTGGTTTGGAGAGGAGCTGGGGAGGTTTGAGGGCATCCAAGCAGCCAGCAGAGCCAGGAGCTCAGCCCTTCACCCTCTCCTTCCAATTCTCAGCAGCTTCCCCCCCCCCCCCCCCAGGCATCTGGCTGCCAGCCTGGGGTTGCAGTGACCCAATTCCTGGGCAGGCAGGCACAGCCCTGTTTCTGTTCTGCTCCCAAGGGCACAGCTGGGCAGGGACACAGGGAAGGGGAGGGGGCTGCAGGGACACAGAGGGGCTCCAAACCCCCCCTGGAATTGGAGGGTCCTGGGGATGGGGGAACCCTCCTGGGGATGGATTCATGGAAAGCTGGAGCCTTGGACCACAGGGAAAAGCTGTGCCTGCCCTAAGGGGGGGCAGGGGGGGTCCCCTGGGGGTGTTTTCCTGCTTGGTAGGGGGGGTTCAGCTCCTGCAGCAGTGCCCTTCTGTAGCTGGCTCTGTAACCAGCAGACACGTGGGTTCCAGGTGCTTTCCCATGGCCTGGCATTCATTAACACGAGGGGTTATTAATTTTTACACCCGGGTGGTTGGGTTAACCCTTCCTGCCTGCTGGGGGGAGGGGGTTTGGGAGTCTCCCTCACCAAAAAAAAACTCCTGAGAGCCTCTCACACGTGAGTTAAAGCAAGAGCTGGGGGTGGATGTTGGGCTGGTACCTCCGTGGGACCTGGGGAGTTGTTCCCTGAACTCAGCACAGGTTGGGGGAAGATCCTAAAGGTGATTTGGCTTCTCCTGTCTGTGCCACAAACAGTCTGAGCAAATGTCCCCAGGGAGATGGGTGGGAAGGATCCCACTGGGAGGCCCGGGAAGGCTGTGAGGTGGTTAAAGCCACCTTGGTGACACGAAGAAATGATCTGTGTGACACTGCTGGGGCTGGGTTGATCCCCGTGAGCTCCTGACCCTTCCTTCTTCCCTTCTCGCTGCAGATAAAATACCACGAGGAGTTCGAGAGGAGCAGGATGGGTCCCAGTCCCAGCGAGGGTGCTGAGCTGGAGCGTAGGAACTCCCAGGAGAGCAGCAGCTACAGGAGACCCCCAGAGCAGCAGCAGCAGCAGCAGCAGCCATCCCACCACATCCAGCCCAGCAACCCGGGTAAGGTGGTTGGGGGGCTGTGGGTTCGGGGTGTTTCAGCTGACTTTGTTTTTTTGGGGGGAGCTTTTTCCCCCACATCCCAGCTTGGGTTGATGGACATCCCCTCCTCCCCTTTTTCCCCCCTTCCTCAGTTTACCAGCAGCAGCAGCTTTCATCTCAGTCCTATGGCTACAAGGAGGCAGCAGCCCCGGGCTTGATACAGCGCAGTGCTCCTTCTGGAGGGGGGGTGAGTACAGCCCAGGGCTCAGCACCCCCCCAGCACCATTTCCTCCTCCCCACCCCCTGCAGAGGAAGAGACATTGCCGAGGGTGATGCCAGTATGAAGAAATTCTTTGGGGTGAGGGTGCTGAGCCCCTGGGTGCCCCCAGAAGCTGTGGCTGCCCCATCCCTGGCAGTGTCCAAGGTTTGGATGGGGCTCGGAGCACCCTGGGCTGGTGGGAGGTGTCCCTGCCCATGGGTGGGGTGGCACTGGGGGGGCTTTAAGGTCCTTCCAACCCAAACCAGTCTGGGATTCTGTGATTTCATTATTCTGTAGCTCCTACTTGGCTCAGCATCCCCACCAAGGGTGAAAACCTGGATCCATCCCAGCCAGGACTCCTTATCCATGCACCCATCCGTGGATGGCAGCTCTGCCCCTCTCTGGGGTGGGGGGTGTCCATCCCACTGACCCCTTCTCTCCCCACAGAAACGTTTCCGTGCTGTTTATGACTACAATGCAGCAGATGAGGATGAGGTTTCCTTCCAGGACGGGGACACCATCATCAACGTGCAGCAGATCGATGAGGGCTGGATGTACGGCACGGTGGAGCGTACAGGGGACACGGGGATGCTCCCTGCCAACTACGTGGAGGCCATCTGAGCCCTGGGGAGGGGACAGGGCTGCCAGCTGAGACCCCACACACACACCCCCACACCCCTCATCTCTCTGTCTGTCTCTCTGTCTGTGTGTCCCTTACCCCTCTGCTCTGCCCTCCCCCCCAGAGCTGTGTCCTGGCACCTTGGGGGCTCTGCAGCTGCCTTTGGTTTCTCTTGACAATTTCACTCTGTCCTGGCTCTCAGGGGAGGGCTCGAGGGACCAAACCACCCCAGTTTTCCTTGGGGCTCCCTCCTTTCCAGCCCTCGGGGGGCTTTTGCTGGCTGGGGGAAAGAGGAGAGCAGCTCTAGGACCAAATTCCATCCCCCCCCCAGCTCCAGCAGGGATGGGCAGTGATGTCTGTGTGGAGGAGGGATGCTCATCCCCAGGGCTGATGCAGGGTGGGCTGGCAGCCTCCCCTGGGACATCCCCCTGCTTCTCCCAGCAGCATTTCCATTCAGTTTTGCTTCCCTGCAGTCCTTAAAACAGCAAAACACTCGAGGTTAAAATCCTGAAGCAAAATCTTTGTTTCTCAGGGGGAGGAGGGGTTCAGGGCAGCCCTGGCTCTGGCTGCCTCCATCTGTTCCCCCAACCCTTCCAAAGCCCACCCAGGGCTCTGCTGCTCCACTGTGACCCCCTGTGTCCCCCCCCCTGCAGCTCTGCCTTTCTCTCTTTGGGTCTGGGGGTCCCTTGGGTCCCTCCTGCCAGGCAGCCCCTTCCTCTCTTTGCAGTGGTTGCCCCCCAGAGTTGTCTTTGCTTTCCTCTCACTGCTGCAGGGTTTTGGGGACCCTCCTCAGCCCCCCCTATCCCCCCCCCAGGCAGTGGGGCTGGGGACCCAGCAGGGTCAGCCCCCATCCCTCTGCCTCTTCTGAGCCACATCTGGAGCATCCTCCCCCTCAGCCACCAAGTCCTGGGGGACTGTCCCCTCTTGAGTGACAGAGGCTTGGGCACCCCCAGCCACCCCTCCACCTCTCACTTGTCCCCAGCTCTGGTGGCTTTTTTTTTCTTATGGGGGGGAGGTCACATCATGGACCAAAATCTCAAAGCACATCCCCTGCCCCCTCTTTGTTCACACTCCGGAGGGGCTGGAGCTGGATTTGGGGCAGGAAGAACTGGAAGCTTGTGCAGGGAAGGTGGGATGCTTCCAAACATTCCATGGGCTGCTTCCAAGGGGAATCTGCTGCCTTTGCTGTTCCCAAAGGAGCAGAAGGAATCCAGGGACCAAAGCAGCTGAGCTGAGACATTCCTTGGCTCTTTTGGGGGACGGTCTCACAAAGGGGGGGGGGAGGATCCCACCACCTCACAGTCCCTTCCTCAAAGCCCCTGGGGCTCTGGGGTCGGTTCCTGGATGATGCCAGGGTTGGGGTGACCAAATTTGGGGGCTGCTGGAGCAAATGTGGGTTCCAGGCAGGGCAGAGACCCCCGGGAAGGCAGGAGCTGGGGAGAGGGGAGCATTTTGCTCCTGGCTCATCCCCCCCCCCAGCTGCCAAGAGAAGGAGGGAGAGTGACAGGGACTCCAGCATCCCCTGGGGGGGGGGGAAAAAGGGACCCCAGGAGCAGCCAGGGGGGGCTGCACGGGATGGGAATCCCAGTTGGTGCTAAAACAAAGTGAGCACAAGAGAGGGGGCAGCTGTGACCACCCCCCCCTTGCTAATCCTCTTCTTAAAGATGTTTTTGTCTGGGCAGGGGGTGGGGGGAAGGGAGGATCAATGTGAATAAACCGTGGTGTTTTTTTTTTAATGGACCAAATAACACAGGCAATTAGGTTTTGGTATACAGACCTTTTTTTAATGCTACCTTGAAACCATTGTCCTAATTCTCCTCTCCCACGCCCTGCCCCTTCTCCCCTGCCATGGGAAACAAACCTCTTACTGCTTGATTTCTTGCCTTTTCTCTCGACTTATGCACTTTTTTGCCTTTTTTCATAGCTGAAAAGCACCTAAACCTGTATTTAAAATAAATAAATAAATAAAGTAGTTTAAAAAAAAAAAGAAAAAAAAAAAAAAAAAAAGACAAATTTAAAAGCTAAAATTGCTTCTTATCATGTGTAAAATAGATCTCATCCATCCCAGCTTCCCTGGTTGGTCTCAGTGCTGAGCTTAGAACGTGTTTTCTTCCAGATCCGTGGCTTGATTGGGGTTTGTCCTTGTGTGCTCCTTCCCATCTGGGTTGAACACCCACAGATTTAAAACTGTTATTTTGGCCTTTTTAACTGAAAACCATCGAATGGAACAAAACCAACCAATTCTCTTCCCAGGTTTTCTCGAATTAAAAATAAAAGTGTAATTTTTACCTTCCGATGGTGCCGGGTTTGCTTGTGGTTGCTTTTCTGGCCTTTTTTTCCTGCTGCAGTAGGGACGTGGTGGGGACCTTGGGGCTGGGGGAGCTGCAGGAACCAGGGGCTTCATCTCTCCTCCCAGCCCCATCCAGCTCAAGGAGCAGCTGCCCATGGCTCAGCTTGGCCAAGCACGGTGCTCAGCAGGGGGAAAAGAGGATCTGGAAGGTGTGTGGTGAAAGATTATTTGCATTTACAGCAGTAGCCCCCCGAAAAAAAGAAAAAAAAATTATAATAGAAAGGCTGAGTCGTTGCTGCTCACTTCAAATCATATTTTTTCTGCTTTGAACTGGACCAAAGCAGGGGCTGAGGCAGGGAAAGGGGAGGATGCTGCACTAACCCGGAGAGCCACCCCCAAAGGTGAGTTCAAACGTGGGTTTCTCAGGGCCAGAACTTGCTTTTTTGCTCTTTTTCCCAGGGGTTGGGCCCTTCCCCAGCTGCAAACGGGGGTGTGCATCACCTTGAGCACCCCAGGGAGCTTAGGGCAGCAGTTTGGGGGGGGAAGAAGCGGGAGGCAAAGCCAAAGCCTCCCTCCTGCTGGCAGCCAGACCCCTCATCTGACCTCCTGTATTTATCCTTTTTATTTTTTTTCCAGCCTGCCTGCTGGAAAGCGGCTCCGTCAGCTCCAGCATCATCTCCACATCCTGAGCGGGGTTGGGAGGAGAGGACGCAGCTGCGGAGCCCGGGGAAGGGGGGGTTGGTGGGGAGTGGGGGTTTTGTGGTTCCTCTCCCGTCCCCTTCCCACCCCACGGGGAGCCTGGCAGCTCCTCCTGCTCCTCCCTCACCATGCTGGATATTTTCATCCTGATGTTTTTCGCTATCATCGGCCTGGTGATCCTCTCCTACATCATCTACATGCTCTAAGGGGGGGATGCAGGGGAAGATGATGCAGGGGAAGATGATGCAGGGGAAGATGCAGGGGAAGATGCAGCCTCCTGACTCCAGCAGCCTCCAGGTGAGTGGTTGCTCCTCATCCCACCCGGAATTTTATTTCTGGGAAGAATCACGTTCGGGAAGGGGGGTGGGGAGGAGGGAGAGGTTTGGTTTGGTTTTCACGCTGTTGTCTTTGGCTGCTCCCCCCCCCCCCCCCAGCAGCTGTTTCCTGCTCAGGGCTGGATGGAGGGCACCGGGCTTGGTTTTTATCATCGGGGTTGAGCAGCCCCTTCCCCTCAGGAAAAGCCACGCTCTGCCCTGTGACTTTTCCTTCCCCCAAGGGAGGAAAATAAAAGAGCTGAAGGGAGAAGCAAGAAGGGATCCCGGGTGCATCATTGGCAAAGAGGGGGTCCTGGTGCCTCTGCCCCGGGGGAAAGGGGGGCACACGCTGCCAGACACCCCCCCCACACCTCCCCAGCATCATCTTGGGGTCTCCTGCTCAGACAAACCTCTCCTTTCTTTCCCACAGCCACCTCCTGGGCCATCTCCCTTGGAGCCTTCTGGAAACGCATGAACTCCCTGCCAGCTGCCAGGGCAAGGCCGAGCACAGGAGAGGGGGGGAAGGAGGAAAATGGGGGTCCCAGGGGAGGGGGCGACGTGGGGACATCCCCCTGCCCACCCCTGGGGTGTTCCCAGAGACACACAGGAGGTCCCAGGGGGATGCAAAGGCTCCGTCCCCTCCCTTTCCCCCTTCCCCCCCCCGGGTGGTTTTAGCCCCTTGGGATGAACGCTTCCGAGGTCGGGGGTTTGGGTTTAATTTTAGCAAAGCACTTCTATTTTTAATGAAAAACGTTGAGGGGAATGAAATAAAGAGGTGTGACCCAGGAGAGTGAGGACGATTGCTGGTGTTGACTCGACTGAAATAAGCACAGGGCTGGGATGTGCACAGCTCCAGGAGCAAATCCTGTTCCCATGGAATGCTGCTGGGATGGACAAGGTATGGTCAAACCCCCCCCCTGTGTCCCCTGGCATGAGGGGCAGCTGCTTCTCCAGGCACTGTGGGGCTGAACCCCAACTCACCCCCCCCCCCTCTCCCTCCTGTCCCTTCTCTGGTGTCAGGGGAAGCTCCAGGAGGTCTCAGTTCAGCTCAGCATAGAAAAAAAAAAAAAAAAAAAAAGGAACATTTTTAACATGATGGAAAATTCTGTGGGCTGGAAAGAACACTTCAGAGCTTAATTTCCCCCAGCTTGGATCGGTCTGGGAAAGTATTTGGGCCATCAGGAGGATTTTTCCTGTCCTTTCATGAATCCCCACATTGATCCTTGTCCTTAACTCTCAGCCACTTGCAGTGCCTTTTTCAGACTGAAAGTTTCATCCTCTGAGAAGACAAGATTTTCATGGGCCTGGTCTTTCCCAGGAATGTATTTGTTTTAAGCACTAAATACCTGAAATATCTACAATGGGAGAAAAGTGCTCATGGGCCATTAGTTAACCACAGCATCATGGCTGGAGCGGGTGCAAGAGAACAGACTCCAGGGAGAGCTGGGGCCATGCAGGGAGCCCTGGAATTGGGTGGTAAAGCTTCCAGAAGACCGTGTTTACAGAAAGAAGAGGGATTTCAGAGTCTGGGAATGCTGGATGTGGTTTGTGTTGCCAGCTGAATATTTGAGGGTCCCATTTCCTGTTAGTAAAAACTCCCGAGAGAAACACAGAGTTGGGGACTTTGTCCCTGGTGTGTTCCCAGGGAAGGAAACTCAGCCTGAGCTGCCCAGGGCTGGTCCCTTCCCCCCAAACCCTGGAGATGCAGAAAAGCTCCTGGTTCCCCCACCAAATATAGCCGAAAATCCCAAACTTGAAATATTCTGGGAGGAATTTCTTCAAGCACGAGTCATGTTCTCAATAACCTCAGCTTGTGGGTCTGTATCTGATGTCAACATCTGCAGTGATTAAGAGAGAGTGAGTAACAAGGAATGCATGGAATGGAAACTCAGCTGAGTGTGAAACCAGGAACAGTAATTTTCTCTTACTCTGAAGGTTCCTCTCCCCTCGGAGGGCCTGACAAACCCCCCAGCTATGCACACCAATCCCTTCCTCCATGCCCTGGAGCAGCCAGCTCCAAGCTGGAAGGTGCTGAGCCCCATCCTGGCAGCTGAGGACTGCAAAGAGATGGAGCCCACCAGCCAGGAGAGGTGTTTGCAGATGGACAAACGGCCACAGAGGACAGGGAGAGCTCTTTAGCAGCTGGGAAACAGTGCTCCACAGCTGGGATTGCAGCCAGGGCACAGCCCAGCTCCAAAAAGAGACACACTGCCAGGGGGTGGATTTTCTCTCTCCACTTAGGAGGGTTTTATCCCCCTCTCCCCCCCATGGTCGCAGTTAAAATTTGGCAGCAGAAGGAAAAGCACCTATTTCTCTATCACTGTCCCTGCTCCTCTGGCAGGTGGTGCAGCCCAGGGGCTCTCCTGGGTGCCCTTAATTGGGGTTAATTGCAGGAGCTGATCAGATGGTGATCCTGGAAAAGGAGGCTGCAAGGCTGGTGTCACTTCCCAGCTAAACCAAAACTGGTTTGGGAAATGCCACCTCGGTGGGTTTGAGCTTTGATCCTTTGGGGAGGGAAGGCCTGGGACTGCTGGTGTGGGTATGAACACTGCAAGGGCAAGCACCAACCTCTTGTGTATGTGAACAGGAGCAGTTAATGACAATTAATAATGCCATCAATATTTCACACTTGGCAGCTGTGTTGCTGGAGGATCTGCTGGGCAGAGCTGACATTTCATCTTTGTTGACTGCTGCCAGGGGAATCAAAGAACTCACTTTTCCTGGAAGGCTGCTCCCACATAAGGCATCCCTTGTGCCGGGCTGGGATTTATTCCTTGCTGCTGGATCCTAGGAGGTGGGACAGGCACTGGCAGGGAAGCTGCTGTGCCAGCTCCGGGGGATTTTGTGTCACAGCCCGGGAGGCTGCTGTGGTTCCAGATTCCACTCCCTGACTCCAGATTCCGGCTGCTGAGATTATTTCTTGGTGGGTGTTTTGTTGAGGGAGGGTGCAGGGTCTGGGTCCTGGAATTCCGGCTCCGTGGCTGCATGCCCGGCTGGGTTGTGTTTTCCTCTTTGGAATTCCTCAGGGATGACTTTTGGAGGCATTGGGTTCACTGCTTCGATTTCAGAGCTTTCCACTTTCCCTGACGTCAGGAATCAGACGCAGCAGAGCCTGAAACGTAACCTTCAAAAGGGGAGAAATGGAAGGGATGCTGGAAGCAGTTGTCTCTCCTGGAAGGTTTCACCTCTGCCATCTGCCGACACACTGCAAAGATTCCCAGCAAATTTATATCCCTCATCCCATCAAATCCTGCAGCTGTGTATTTGACACATGGAGTGAGAATTTCTAAGTCAGAGAAGTCATTGCAGAGCTGCTCTCAGCTCCTGACTGATGGGCTCGAGTGGGGGCATCTGAGATCAATTAATCCCAATTAGCAATTCCCAGGAGCCGAGGCAGTCACTGGGCCTTCAAAGCTCAGTGTGGGTCCCTCCAGTTCAAATCTGGTCCTGAAGGAACACAAAAAACCTTTGGAAAGTGAGCCAGGAGGAGGAGGAGGCTATTTAATAACAGGAAGAAAACAGCCACGTTGTAAACAAGAGAGTAAAGTAAGTGCATTTTATTATGTGTTGCATAGTTTTTGTTTGAAGGCAATAGAGCAGAAAATCAAAACCTTTTATAAGTAGCAAACTTTTCTGTACACTCAGGAAACAGTGATCTCAGCCTACGTGCACTGAACGGGTGACTTCAACTTAGCTAAGTCCTACAAAGGGAAATAAATACACTTTAACAGCTCAGTTACTGCCCTGGGCAGGGAGAGGGATTTGAAGTCTCTTCTGCTTGATGGTTTAAAGGCACCTGTAGTTTGGGAGGGGAAAAAAAAAAACCTGCCTTGCTTGATCAAAGCAGTGGAATTGGTTTCAGGAATTATCAAGTGTGCAATCTATGGAGCACTTGTGTCATGGAGTATGAGTTAGTGAGAAAGACCCCAGCAAAGTGGAACAAAATGAAGCTGTGCTTCTCTAATTACATTTGTCTCTGTCTCCTCCAATCCCCAAGGGAAAACAAAAAATGATCAAACTGGTTTTGGTTCTGAACTAAGATAACATTCTTCAATCTGTGTGTGCATGTCAAATATGAAAACCCTGTCATTTTTATTGTGTGTGAAAATATACACAGTGGGAAAAGAATGTGGTTTATGTTCCCAACCCAGAGGCCCCCAGCCTGCTTCCTCAGGCAGTCTCAGAGGAGCAAAATGCACAGAGCTCCACTGCCAAGCCTTAGAGGTCCCCAGGAATTCCATGTGCTCATTCAGCTGCTCTGCCCTGGGTGGCACTACCTTGTCCCACTGCCACTCCAGCTCTGGCTAGAATGGAAATTTAAGAAATAATTGGATGCTGCTTTGCAAATGTTTAAAAAAAAAAAAAAAAAACAAACCCCAAAACAAATCCTGCAGGAGTAGATTGAGAGGCTGTGGGATTCAAAGCATCAAATGGTGTTGCTGTTGCTCCTCATGGTCAGGTACAGGATTTCTTTATGGAAGTTTGCTTGTGCATTTACAAGATGAAACAAATTCAAGAAGCTGCTGTCCTCCTCATCACGACCTCCTGACAGGGCAAAGAAAAACCATTTAAAAATTATCAGTGAGACTAAATTACTTTGAGGAGAAATCTTACTCCTTCAGTGTTTTCAGCAGAGGCCAAATCAGCAGCCTCTGCTTAGATTAATGAGGCATCAGCTACTGCACCTGATAGCAGGACAGCTGTGAACTAACACAGGAAGGAGACTCTCCAAAATTCCTTCACCAGTTTTTCCAAAGATGGACAAGAACAATTGTGTGCTAAGACAAAAATCTGTCCTAACCCAGCAGACCGTTCATCTTTACAGTTTGCCATCCCTCTGGTGGCCTCCTGGAGGCTGACAGGCAGCAACTGCAGTCTGGTGAGGTGAAACAGGCTGGCTGGGAGCTTGTCTTCAGAAACAGCCCAAAGCCCCTCAGGCCCTGTGAGCCAGGGGATTTATTTGAAAAGCCCGTTGGTTTCGCCACCCATGGCATGAGAGTCTCTTAGACGCGAGAGACTGGGAAAAAATAAATGTCTCTCGCAGTTGTGACACTTGGTTGGTTATTTTTGTGTTATCAAAACACTTCAGGCACTCCTGGAGTGCTCTGCCTGGTGAGGGAGGGGAGTTCAGGCTGTGATGCCACACTGACTCTGCCGCTTGACGCCTCAGCCAGCGTTGGCTCCTGACCAAAGAGCTTGTCCTGGCTCACAGCCCCACAGACTTACCAGCCAGCACTGCCTGCAGCATGTCCATGATCATCTGTGCAAAGGCATTTTCCACACACTGCAGGAAGTTGTTTCTCTCTCCTGGGGTGCTGAAAACCTTGCAGACTTTCTGCATCATTTTTACAGCCCAGTCCATGCAGTACAGGTCCTTCTCGCAGACCTGACGTACACAGGAGATGTTAGAAATGCACCTTGTGGGAGGGCAACACTATAAAAAGCAAGATTAAATCTTAAATTTACTCTTGAGTCTCAGGAATGGGTCTCAGTCAACCAAACTGAAACTGAGGGCTTTTTATGGAGGTTGTTCTTGGTGTTGGCTTGCTAACAGAGGAACGTCTGTGGTAGTGGTTAAGGGTTGGACTTGATGATCTCAGAGGTCCTTTCCAACCTGGCTGATCCTGGGATTCTGGGATTCTGTCTCTACCTGCTGCTAGGGGTACTTCTCAAGGACAGGTTTCTACCTTGCAGGCTGAGCAGGGACTAGAGGGTGGAAGAGTACCCAGCCTCTTGCTGGACTTACTCCTGGTAGGTAGGAGGAGATGGAGAAACATTTCTCATGTCTTAAAAAGCAAATGTGAGGGTGAAGAGACAAAAGGTCTGAGCCTGCTCTGTTGGGTACTCACCAAAGCCAGGAAGACAGTGAGCCTGGCTAACTCCACAGCTCTCCTGTTCACAGCTTTGCTGGCCATGAAAGTGAAGCAGATGTTGTTCCCACTCAGAATCAGAAGCCGAGCGTTGTTTTCCATGAGCCACTCCCGGGGAACAACTTTGGGAATAAAAGAGAGAGAATTTGAGGGATCTTTGAACAAACAGAAAGGAGAGCCCCAAAACTATACTGCAAAATATGAATTTATGACTTGTTGGCTTTGACAGCTAACCAGACTTTGCCAGGGGATGCTTTCTAGAATGCCAGTGCAGCAATGAAGTGATATAAACAGCTCCTACCAGCAGCACAGCTACAGCTCTACACCATGGCTCCTCTGATAGAATCTCAGGGCAGCCATTAACATCACTCAGCTGAATTTTGGCTTGAACAAATGTTATGTTTTCAGCTTACACAGCTTGGACAACGTTTCCTTAATAATGGCTAGACAAGACTTGAATTTGAGAGGTTTGTATGGATTCCTAAAATATTTCACACTGGGGAAAGACAGCCTGACTTTGTAAGCAGTGCTGGGTTTCCCTCACCCCCAGCTACTGCCTGGCTTCTGCGTGTAATGACTTTTCCAGTTATGCCACAGCTACTGGGAGGAATGTTGCAGGCAGCTTCCCAAGGCACCTCTGGGGCTGAAACACATTTCTTGCCAGATCTGGAGTGCATGTAATCTTATGGATTAATGATAAAGGCAAACACACACCTGACAGCTCATCCACAAGACTGATAACGTCATCTGCTGTCCATTCTCTTGCTTCTGTATCATACAGCAGCTTAATTGCATCTGCCAGACCTTTCAGACTGGTCTCATCTGTTGGTCCTTCTATCATTTTCTGCCAAACCACATGTCCTGAGCAACATATTAATCACAAATGCTATTTACTGCCAAAGTAGTAATTTTTTTTTTTTTTTTAAACAAAGAAGGTGCTAAACTGGGCCTTACAGTGGAGCCAGGGGGAGGGAATTCAGGTAACACAACTCAGTCTTTGTGACAGTGAGATTTTTTTTTTCCCATCTGTCATTTTAGGAGGGACAGTGACAGTTGCAGCATGAATCAAAGGATGACTTAGAGAAAGCAGGGCTGATATTTAAGAGAGAAGAGAGATATTTAAGAGAGAAGGCACTTTGTTCTGTGGCAGAACAGATGCTGCTTTGAGGTGCATTAGAGCTAGGTCTACCTTAAGCAGAGGAGAATAGAAGAACACTTGAATTGTAACTTTAAATGTATGGAGCTGTATATACATGGGCATATATATATATCATTCATGTATTTCATATCAACTTGTGGGGTCTGCTTAAGCAGAACAATTTTTTTCTAGGCGATACCATCACATTTTATTTGCACAAAGCTCCCTTTTTGGCAATGCTGCATCCTTCAAGGAAACCTCATTCTCAGGGAGCAAACTTTGTAAATTAAACCCCACCCCCACCCATTTTAGACTACTTGCCATCAAGAGAGGACACTGGCCCAAAGATGATGTAGAGCAGGCGAGCTTGGTTAACCATGGGCCAGGGCTTTAAAATCCGAGTCAACCAAAAGGCAGAATCGCTGCGGTGGATCCAGTGGGTGAGGAGGACACTGCGACAGTACAGCCTGATCCCCAGCTCCAGCTTCTGGGCACTGCCTGTCCCAAAAAATGAGGGATATTATCAGTCCATTAAGCCTCGTGCAATCTGGGTGATCACTTTTTTTTTTTTTTTTTTAATAGGAAGAGAGAGAAGGATTTTTCTTAAAGCTGCCCAAGCACATCCAGGGGGATTTAATTAAATTCTCAGCTGTAACTTTGGGATCTGGTGCACTACTTAAGGCCATAGAACCTACTGTGTGTTCTGGTACCTTGCTGCAGCAGCTCATACATGTCTTCAAGGGCTCTTAGCTCTGTTTTTTTGGTTACTTTCATCTTCTTTCTCTGATGTCAACAGTAAGTGGAAGCAGGAGGAAGTTGTGTATACAGCTGGGTATAAAATGTTCCACAGAAATCCCCAATTTGGTGCTGAGGAACATGAGAGTTTCTTGAGAGGCAGATGCCAGGTCAGTCTTGGGTTTCAGATATATTAAACCTAACTTTTTTGCTGCATCACTGTATTTCTGTGTTGGTTCCTTTCTCACTGATTTCACTGCCTTGGTGTGCAATAGAAAAGATTCAGCCCTCTGTTCCTCTTTCATATACACATAACATCCATTTGTCTGCTAATGGAATGATTAAAAAAAACAAACTGAAAGGCTCTCAAGACAACTCTTGATATGCATAAAAAACTTTTGGTGTATCAAAAAGCTTTTGGTGAAGAAAAAAGAGCTGTCTCTAGCTATATGAAGACCAAGTATTTACTTAGAATTAACAGCACATACAGGAGCAGCAGGGAAGGACTGGTGCTACAAGGCTGAGCTGAGCTAAACCACTCTCAGTTCTAGACCCATGTTGTTTGCAGTAATCAAGAACCATTTTCTGACTTCTCCATGAGAGAATCACATGGTGATTTTTTGGTAGGACTTGTGTCTGCTTGGGTGATTACCTGGTCTGCTGCTGACCACTGTCTGTACTTTACGGGGTAAATTGCTCAGCTCACAGAGGAAGTTAAAAACCCGGTGGCATTCCAGCTCATCCCAGCCTGCTGTCAGGATCTGAGGGTTACAAAAGAAAGGGGATAAAAATGAATACACTGATCAATTGAGATCACAGTGACATTTCTCCTATTGGATAAATACCATCTGTGTTGCCATTTATCTGAAGAAGAGAGAGGGAAGGTGTCACACCTGGAGTGTGGTGCCTGAACAGCATCTTCCCCCACCCCCCTCCAGGGTCAAAATAGTTTTATATTTCTAAATATCCTGCAAAATCACAGAGTAATTTAGAAAACAGCCTTAGTTTTCTATTGGTGATACTTGCCTTCTCTCCATAAAGATACTGTACCTGTAAAAATACCCCATAGCACTGTAGTCCTAAACAATGCAGAGGACTTGGACAACCATTGAGTTTAAAACAGGAAACCTGCAAGTGCAAAACACCAATAATACTCCACAAACTGAGGAAAAGCTGAGGGACAATTAAAGGCATAATTCAGCTGACACTGGCTTTATGGCAAAGGAATTGTAAGTGCAAGGGGCAATTTGCACCAGCAGTGAGAGGAATGTGAGCTTACCTCAGAGAGAACCTTGTGGACATACTTGAGCCTGTCTTTTGTGGGCAGCAGGAGTGTGCATCTCTTGAGCAACAATCCTGTGGAGAGAAACCCATCCAGGACTGAGTCACACACATGGTACATATGTCACTGGGTGAGGTCAAGCATTCCTGGCACAAGCAGGTGGCAAGAAAAAGCTGCTGCAAGGCAGGAAGAGCAGCACCCTGTGCTTTGGAGAAGGGTGTGTGCTTTGCACTGGGGACATCTACTAAAGAGAAGTTGTCCAGAAGTATGTAAGCTTCCTATGCCATAACTTGGTTGTTGTGGTTTTTTTGAGAGTCTCTATTAGTCACAGTTGGAGCCCCATTAAAGTCACAATATTGGGTTTTGAATTACAGCTGTTAAAACTGTTGGAAATAAATGTTGCTTGTTGCACCTCTTGTAACAGTACCCTGGGGAATGATGGTTTTCCCCTTACATCATGGAAAGCTAAACTTCCAGCATTTTTTTCAAGATAGCCACATGCTCTAAAAAAGAAAATATTCTAAACTCTGTTAATGTAAAATATAGCCAAGAAGTAAAATGATTTTCCTATACAGGACTGAAATGGTATGTGTTCAGGATGTCAAAGTCTGGAGTTCATTCCAGTGTGGAACAGCTGTTCGTTAAGGAGAGTTTGGTTTGGTTTTTTTTTTCACTGCTAATAGAGAATAGGTTAACAGCTTGCTCTTCAAAAACTTCTACCAGAATAAAATGTGTGTGTGTTTATATATCTGAGAGAGAATTTGTTAATTAAAGAAGAAATGCACAGAAAAGCATATGCTTCTCTGGGAAGAAAAAAGCGACAATCTTTTTTTTTTTTCCCCTTGAACTCAGTCTCCCAGAAAATACTTAACTTCTCCAATGTCAAAAAGTACTTTGTGCATTTACTGTGGTTCTAAATTGACTCTTTCCTTATTTAGGAGTGTATTAGCATTCCTACATGATGGCCATAATTTATTCATCAGCACAGGACATGATCCAAAGCTCAGTCAAGTCAATTTTGTCTTGACTGGATCAGGCTTTGGAGAGAGCTCCCTGCAGAATAGCTGCAACTGCTCAGACAGTGGAGCTGCAAATCTGAATCCAGACATCAGCAAGGAGAGAAATTCTCTGGAGTAAAAAGGGGCTGAGCCAAAGGGACTGCCCCTGGGTTTGTACAGCAAACATTCTCTTGAGCCTCCCACGGGTGACACAGATATTGCTGTGGTTTTTAGATTCTGAATATGTAATGGTTTTACTACTGGGCAATGAGCTTACATCTGCATTTAAATAAAAAATTGCTGTTTAATATGTGGTTACTACAAAGCCCAAACTCATTTTGATTTTTTTTTTTTTAAAGAATTGTAGTATTTCAGGCTTCATTTTAAAATTAGACCACTAAACTCTTTCCTAAGATCCCTCAAAACCAGCATGAATTGCTCACAATTAGAGACCTTTGGTCTAAATGACTTTAACAGAGTTCCTTTACGCTGCAAAGGTTTTCACATAGCCCTTAAGCCAAGAGCGAGAGGGAAATTGTGTTTTTTGTGCCCATTTCAGCCTTTGAACTCTGACACAAAGCTGCCAAGGAGCATGCAAGTCACTGACAACTGTGATAACCCTTCTGTGATGAGCTACTTCTTTTCTAAGGAGCTGGATGTGATCTGCAGAACAGCTCAAAGAGACCATCAGTGTTTTCTGATGTTGGGGGCTGCAGACTTGGGCTGGGTTTAAGTTCTGTGGTTGTATTTCCCAGACTGAGGAATGTGAACAGCTCTGGAGTGATCTGAGAAAAAGAGCCCAATTCCTCCAGCTAGTGTGAGGCCTGGGGGTCGTGGTTTCTGCTGCAGTTTCCAGTGGTGGTGTCCAAACAATCTGAATTTGGAAACACCTACTACAGGGATCTGAGCCCTGCCTGACATTTCATAGGAAAAAAATAAACACAGAGGAGGGAGGCAGACCATACATTATTTTTTCCTTAACTAAGATGCTTGGGAATAATTTCAGGTAATTCCCCACCAGTTAATGGTATTTGAGTGGACTTTTTGGCACGGGGAAAAACTTCCCCCCCTGAGGGAAGTTATTTGGGCCATACACTCAGCATTTTACCAATCAATGCAGAGATCAGGAGAAACCTTTCTGCTGAGCCTGAGTCTCCCCTAATTGGTGCCATTTGCATTAAAGGATCACCTAGAGATTTGTAGTGTTCTAAAATACAGCATCCTTCCCTCTTGCCAGGTAGCTCAAAGTTATGAAAGTCTTGCAGTAAAAGCCTTCGGTTTCCTGATGGGCTTGAGATGTAATTAATAAGGCGGTTGCTGATGGTTTTGGACACCATGCTCAGTATGCTGATATCCTTCACTGAAAAAGCAAAACCCAGGAGAGCTGTAAATTTTGACTGCAATAAAAATGCTGATCACTCATCAGTAACTCTATCTGACTTCAAAAACAAGCCAAGGAAGGAGATATATAAATAAAACAGCATTTAATTAGTGTTTATCTCCATCGCAAACAAAATCTCATGATTAGAAATGGATAGGTCTGGGGCAACAAAAAAAAAAAAAACAACACTTAAAATAATTTGTAATTATCCATTTAAATTTTAGTCGTTTGGTTCTTCATACATAAAAGCTGGAAATTCAGATACAAAGTCACATAAAGTGACTTCAACTAGCTAAAAAGGGAAACATTTAAAATAATAATGGCTTTTCCTAAACGGAAAATTTTGTGGTAATTTTCGGCTATTGGAAGTAATACCTTTCTTTGCAGATTCTCACCTGAAAGATAATTCAATACCATTTGAAAGATCTCTAATGGAAGTGTTTTAAAATACCCAAGTGCTGGCAGAGACTGGGAATCTGTGTCCAGGGGGTTGCAGTGCTGCCTGGGCCGGCGGTTACTGCGCCGGGATTTCTGGGTAGGAACAGAGGTGTAGTTGGTCCCTGCTGTGGATCCCATTGTTCTTAATTCCATAAACCTGGAGAAAAAAAAGATGAAAGTCCTATTTTCAGAGGAGGAAAATATTATATCCAAAAGTAGGCTAAGAGGAAATCACTCCACTGTAGGCACAGTGCTGGAGTGTCTGGTCATAGGTGTAGGGTGAATATTTGGTTACATTTAGTGCCAGGACATACAATTTATTAAATCATTTTCTAATTCTGTGTCTCAGAGAATGGAGTAAATGAGACAAATAAATGTATTGCTATCTAAAAAACTCCAGTGACCCAGACTTAGACAAATTGACGAGGGTCTGAAAAGGAATGAGTTTTAAAAGATCAATAAATGTGTTCTTTTGATTTGCCTTCTGGTTTCTGAGTCTCAGGGTGAGGTTCCCTTCACATTGTCAGGCAATGAGTTAGTGATCTCCTTTTTGGGGGGAGTTGGGTTTTTTTTTTAACAAATTTTTCTCACTATTTCTTGATTTCAGCAGCTGAGGCTTCAGGGATATTGCCAAAGAGACTGAGTGCTCAGTATTATCACACGAGCTGGCAGAACTGGTAGTAACAGAACTGGAACCCAGCCAAGCTGCTGTGCAACATCCCAGTCACCATCAGTGGGAAACACACTCAGAGAATAGCCCTCATTGTTTCAAAGATTAAAAATTTACAGAAATTACAGAAAACAAGTTCCAAACATCCTTCATATTTATTAGGGAAGCACTCAAGCCCTTCCTCTCCAATCTGCCACTGAGCAGAATTACCCCATCCACAATGGGAGCACTGTTTGCCCTGACAACTGGAAGAATACAGAGCATTTCATTAAAAGTGTTACAAATGGGTTTGGCTGACTTGTGCCTGTGTGCTGGATAGAGTTTGCATTGTACATGGAAGGAAGTTGTACTTCACTGGAAGTAATTTTAATTTTGGTGTGGTATAATTCTGGCTGTCCAGAGACAGAGTTTAAACTTCTAGGAGGCTCATGAGCAAAGGTAACTGCTCCTAAAATTAGTGTTTCATGAGGTTTTTACACTGCTCGGGCAAGAGACAGAGAATTTAAGAACAATCAAGACATAGACATGGGGTTATGTGAAAAAAAAAAATGTTTATCTTCTAAAAGCAAAGTCTGAAGTCAGTGGAAATTTTATACACACAGCTGTGGATGCAAGACTGCTTAAATTCCCTGTGTACAACAGACAAAGCAGCTCCCTTCCTGTTAATAAACAAGGCACCACTAAGCTTTGTGCAAGAGAGGCTAAATCTGATAGGTATTTCTGATGCATAATTTAGAAATAAAGTTGCAATCCTATGATACTTTCTTCTCCTTCCCCGTCCCCCTTCCAGGCTTTAGTGGGACTTTACTGAAAGGATTTATGGCATCTTTGAGTGTTTTTTGAAAATCTTACCTTGGGTCTGCAAGTGTGTTATGTGGAAGGAAAAATACTTCACCACAAGGGAGGTTTTTCAGAAGCCAATTCCAGCCTGTTTCTATTCAACTTGATTGAAGCTGAACTGACTACCACTATTTTAATTCAGAGCAGAGCTAGATAAAATTAATGTAAATAAAAATGAGTACAAGCAGCAAGTTTCAAAGCCAAAGCTTAGAGACTTTACTGAAAGCTCCCATTTTCTTCCTCTTTGACTTAACGTGGTTTTTATTTCTTAGGGAGTTCAGCCAGAGCGGGGCAATGGTCTGTGCACCTCCATCTGCTGCTGGGACACCACTTGTTTAGAGAACTGCTTAATCCAGACTGGAAATTGAAAGGTAAACGTTAAATATTTAACAAGCTCAAGTCATAATATTAGCCAAGAAGGGTCATCTTATTTGTAGCTATAAGCTAATTTGTTTACAAGGCAGAAAGCACCAACTCTCAACCCACCCTCCCATGTTTCTTGTCCTTAAGCAGGTGCTAAACTCCTGCTAATGGATGCACATTTGTTCCTGATGTTTCTCTGAAACCTGTGTTAGCATTTGGCAAACATTTATTGCAAAAGGTTGTTTACTCTGGAGGTTGGTTTGGAACATTTCCTTTTCCCTGCCTCTCACACACTGCGTCAAACAAACTGCTTCAAATACTAACTCGATAGGGGTTTTTCTTTTCTTTTTCGTCCTTTTCTTTTTTCTTTTTTTTTTTTCTTTCCACATTTTTCTCTTTTACCTTCTCAGTGCAAATAAAATGTACAAATTGAAGTGATAAACCTTGGAAAACTGAGCGGAGCAGCGGGGTTACGCTCCCCCTTGTTGCCGCAAGGCCTACATCAACAGTTTGTAAAACACTGATTTTTTTATTTTTATTTTTTATTGACATGAGGACTCTACATCACCTCAGTGTGCAAACCAGACCTGTAAATACCCACATCCCTGATGATCCATGAGCAGAAAGGAAATGTCAGGGCACACACAGATCCCACTGCTGATGGCGGGTGGGAATTGTGGTGGGATGGTCCCCTCAGGCTCTGGAAGGAAAATGCCACCACTTTTCTTTTTTCCACCCCCCAGCCTGGGTTTATTTCTTTGATTTCAGCATTTTGGGGCAGTGTGAGATAGATTTGGCCTTTTTACCTGTGCTTTTAGGTCGGATGTAGCCGGGCTATGACAAACCTTTAGGCCAAACCACCAGCTAGGCCGCGTCCTCCTCCCGCCTGCGGGGCTCCGCTCCCTCACAGCCCCCCAAAAAGTGGCTGAAAAAATGGGGTCTGCACCCCAAAACCTCCATACGGTTAATGGAGAGGGTCTCGTGGTCGGTGCCTACTTACAGATGAGGTTGTTGGAGCTGTTTTACCTCAGGGAAATACCCTCCCCACAAACACCCCCCCAGCCAGGCCACTGCCCGAGCTGCTTGTGAGGGGAGCAGCAGAGGAGTGGGGGGTGTGGGGTGAGCACCCCCCCCCCCCGTGTCCCTCAGAGGAAAGGAATTAAAAATACATCTTTCAAATTTTTTTTCTTTTTCTTTTTATTTTTTTTAAAGTCTTTAAATGCATGATTTCAGTCAAACGTCACCACTTACTGGGGCTAAAACTGGGCATACTCAGGTAGGCAGATGCACCCCTGGCTCCGTGGAGTGCAGGGGAGCAGAAATGTGGAAATATCCGCAAAGATGGGAAAAAAAATTTCAGAATTTTTGACAGATTCAGAGCAGTGGTTGCCGAGGAGGGGGGGGGCAGTGGCAGCTGCCTGCGCGTGGGAAAGAAAGAAATCACTCCGGGCAGCAGAAGGGTTAAATTGGAGCAGTGTTTTATTGGGATGATGAATAATCCCCCCCTCCTCCGGGGGGGTTCGTGCTAATTAGATTGTAATAATTATTTTCCCGCCCTTTTCCCCGCTGCCCCTTCCAGCGGGAGGGGAAGGGCTTGGGAGGGGGGGAATGGCAGGGCCAGGCACGCGGCCTTCCCGCCTTTTTGGCCACGCCCACCTCATGAATATTCAAAAACCCCACCGCCTATCAGGCGTGGCCCCGCTTGACCACACCCATTTGATGAATATTTATCAGATCACTGCCTATCAGACGCGTTCCTCCGTGCGACCACACCCCCCTCATGAATAATTAATCATGGGCACCGTTGCGCCTCCATTTCAGAGGGCGGCGAGGGCGGATTGGGGGGAATATCGCGACATATCGCGGCTTCCAAGAGGGATATCGCGGCTCCTGGCAGGGCTATCGCGGCATATCGCTGCATATCGCGGCTCCTGGCAGGGATATCGCGGCTCCTGGCAGGGATATCGCGGTTCCCGCAGGGATATCGCGGCTCCTCCCCAAACCCCATTTCCAGTCTGGGGGCAAACGTGTCCCCAAGGGATGGGGCTGGGAGTTGGGTCCCAGCAGAACAGAGCCCTGGGGGTGATGCTGGTGCCAAGGGATCCAGGCAGCACTGGGGATGTTCCCAATTTCCTCTAACCCAGCCCCTGGAGCAGGGATGAGGCCGTGAAACAAAAACCTGGGCCCCATCCCGGTGGTTATTCCCTAAAACCCAATTATTCCATGGAGCAGCAGTGGCAGGAAAACCCTGGGGAGTCTCCTGGAGAGCAGAGAACTTAACGAACTGGGGTTTTTTGGTTTGTTTGTTGGTTTGGGGTTTTTTTGTTTGTTTGTTTTTGTTTGGGTTTTTTTTTGGTTGTTTTTTTTTTTAACTCTTGTTTTCCATAATTCTGCTTCCAAAGGAGCAGACTTCGGGAATGTGCCTGAACCCCTCAGAGAAATGTCGCTGCTCCAAAGGCAGCTCCCATACGATGGCAGCAGAGGGCTGCAGCTCCTCTAAAGGACTATTTTCCCATAGGGTAATTTTTCTAAAGCAGTTATTTTGACCTTTTTTTTTTTTTTTTTTTTTTTTTTTTTTTCCCTTGAACTTTACCGAAGGAAAAACTTCCCGTCGCGAAATTGAAAGAGAAACGAAACAAAAAAATCCACCCCAAGCAGCAGGATGTGGCATCGTCTGATAACTGCTGCTTAAATTAATGACAAGGAGAGGGAGAATGCCACCAGGAGGTAACCATGGCTGCAGTTAATTTTGCTGAAAAGGTAAATTAAACCAGTCTGCAAAAATTATGTGCCTCCGAGGCATTTCTGCCTGGTTTGCCCACGCACCAGCTAAGTACAACCCAAAGATTTACATTGTCCCTGTTTATTTTTATTTTTTTTTTCCAGCTGGGAGACAGCAGCCCCTGGCTGAGTATCTCATCATCTAATTGCATTTTGCCTCTGGAAATCCTTCAGCAATCCTGTCACACACAGGAAGGTGGCATTCTCCTCATCCCCACCACTGCTTTCCACCTCTCAGTCCCACCATAAAATTGCTGCATTTCAGCAATGCCAGAATAAAGATTTTGGGATGTCCATCCTGGTTAATTTACACCCATAGCAATGTTCCTAGTGGTTACCAGATGCTGTTCCTTAGGGAGAGGATAAATACACAAAATAAAAGGGGGGATGTGAAGTGTCCTTGTGCAGCTTTGTGGAGCCTGGAAGTAGATTTAATAAAGATTTCCTGGGTCTAAAACTACATCCAGGCTCCCTGTTTAAGATGCAGTGCTGGACCTCCATAAATACATTTAACCAGGTAATGATTGGCCCAATTAACAGCAACCCTGAGTTCTGCAATTTAATTGAGTTGTGGGATAAAAGTATTATCTTGTGTTTGTTGTAAATTGGTTGGATGAGTCACAGTTGTGGGGTTTTTTGGGTTGTTTTTTTTTTGTTTTTTCCCCCCATTGGAGGCTCTGTAATCTGCTCAATGTTTGTAAACTGCTTTGAGATGACAGGATGAAAGCTAATAGGGAAAAAAGTACAATTGGGTTGTTATAAGGATGGGGATGGTTCTGCTGGAGTGCTAACTGCTTATTCTGTGCCTTGTCTTGTGTACTGAATTTATCTCTGCCCTGCCTACACCTGAACCTGTCAGCAACTTTATGTAACTCTGGTAAAAATACCCAGTGTGACTCTGGTGCTCTGAGGTGGTGGCAATATGACTGAGGGAGGAGGCAGCTTTGGGAATCCTGCTGTTTACACACAGACAGCTTCTAGGGAGATTTTTCCAAGGAGCCCAAGCACTTAAGGCATCTCAAACCCATTGGAAGCTTGGAGGGAGCCACAAAGTACTGAAGCTGTGTCTGAGCATCTCATAAAATTCCTCTGCAATGGCCATGTTGGAAAGATCTGAAGGTTTTGTGCTATTAAACCAGCAGAGTTTTCAGTGATTGTTTGGTTTATCACATACAGGATTTTCTGGAAAAAAGCAGAGGAGAGCCCTATGACAGGAGCAGCATCTCTTTAAATGTGAAATTGGGTGCAAGTAGGAAAGAGAGGAAGATTTTCTGCATTAGGGTGGGGAACTGGAGAAGATCCTGGAGGCCTCTTCCAGCCCAGATGATTCCAGAGGTAGGGAAGGGGCTCTGGAAGCTGTCATGCCTGCAAAACACATCTGGGTTTGCAAGGGAAGGGCTGTGTCCCACTCCCCTCCATCCCTCTCCAGTGCTAATAAGAGCAGCATCTTGTGCACTGGAAATATTACAGACTGGAAATAGCAATCATGATAAACAACTGCAGAAAAAAAAAACCCAAAACATAATGCTTGGTGTCACTTTGTCTGCAGTCTCAGAGATGAAAATTTCTTCCCTACTTACACTCTTTAAATCAAATTTTCCCTCGTTTGCCAAATGTTTATTCTCTGCCAAGGTTTCATTTAAACTGAAACGTTATTAAGTAGCTTTGCTGCAGCCTTTCATTTGTACCCGATGAAAGCAGTTTTAGGGTTGTTACAAAATGATGAAAGTGGACAATTAATGGGGTTCTGCTGTGTGTCCTGCCAGGGGGCTGAGCAAATCCCAGCACTGGTTTCTATCATTCTTCTTAATGAATTCTCAGGCTAACATCACCCTGCCCTCCCTGGCTGGCATTTCTATTTCAAGGTGGCACAGAAGGGATGATGAATGGCACAGGGTTAGGTTAGTGTCTGCATCCACCAGCCCAGACCTCAGGAAGGGGTTGAGCTGCTGAGGAGCTGATTGGAATTTTGATAACACAGAGTCTAATTTTCATGTTGGTTTTGCTTGCAGAGCTGTGCAGTGATACGGGTGAGGTGCAGCTGGAGGAATGGTAATTAAAAAAGATAATTGGAAAGTTAAGAAAAAAACAGGGAAAGGGAAAAATTAAGAAGGAATCAGGTGCAGGTTTGTGTCCTGGGTATGTTGTTTTCCTCCTATCAGATATTAAGGGTTTGCCTGACATCAGTCATTCCTCTGCAGTTCCCAAATCTTAGCTGAAGATCTGGCCTCTTGGTTTTCCAGTTTGCTCCTTCCTAATAAATATTCCTGATATTTTTTCCTATCTTCAGTTTGCCTCTCTATTCCTGTTTTGCAGAGGAAGGGAGACCAGCACAAGGAGTGGACTACCAGGAGTTCATTAGCATCTCAAATCAAGTTCCTCTGGTTTTCTGAAGAGCTGAGCAAACCTGTCAGAGTGGAACTGGTGCTCTTCCTTTCTGCTGCTTTTTAAGATGCAATGTTCAGCCCTAAACAGATGGGAACCTGTCAGCACAACATGGAGATAATTACCCATTGGAGCCAGGGGAAGCTTCCTAACAGATAGGAAGTTATTGCAGCCAATACCACTCTGCTTTATGATCTTATCAGTTTCCTCAGGCTGAGCAGCTCTGGTATTCCTTGGAAGAAACACCAAGAAAAACCTTGGGTTTCTGGAGGGATGCAAATTTCCCTGCAAAGGTGCAGGGAAGCTGCTGTCCTGTCTGGGGAGGGAAAATAACCTGCAGCTGAGGCATGGAAATGTCAAAGAAAGTGCAGAACCAATGTTAAGGAAATTAACCTCTAGTTCTGTGAGCTGGCAGAGTTAAAAATCCTTCTGCAGAGAAGTGGAGCCACAGGAATTACTCTGAAGAGCAGGAAGCCAGGAGGTACTTGCATGCAGCTTTTCACAGAGCATGAAACCAACTATTATTCTTAAAAGAATAGCAAACCTGCTCTTTTCAGTACTTAAGGAAAAAAAAATAGATAAAAGGTTTTCTTTTTTGTTTATCACTGCAATCCTGACATGTTCTTAGTTATGTGTTTTGTGCAGAGGAAAAAAGCTTAAGGTGCATTCTCCCAGCACATGCTGAAAGTTTTGTAAGTTGTTTTTTTTTTAAAAAAACACCACCTGTCAATTTTTATAACTTTAGGTCAAAGTTGGAAAAAATTTAAAGAAAACCAAGAAAATTTAGCTCAGTTTTCCCAAGAAAAAGGACAGTTGCTGCCTGCTCTGACCCACAAGCTAAACAATCAGGATTTGTTGGGTAAAAAGAAAAACCAAACTCCGGCCTTTGGAAAATTTTCTGTATGGGGATTGGGTTCACAGGTTTTTCCTCTTTTTGTAATGAGAAAATGGTGGGTGGAGCTGCAGGCTGTTGCAGAGATCCTCTTGTGGGAGCTGAGTGGAAATGTGCAGGGGTTTTCTGCTTCTTCCCTGGCAGGGTTTGCTGCCAGCTGAATTTGGGAAGCACCCATCTGAGATGGAGAAATGCAGGATGCTTGTGGTCCCCTTGGCAAGTAAGTCCTCCCTGCCTTGCAAACACCTTTCTCCTGAGTATCTTCAGGTATTTGGCAAATATTTGCAAACTGACTTTCTTTTTTTTTTTTTTTTTTTTTGAGACAGGAAATTATTCCCATCCTTTGTTCCTAGCTGAGGCACCCAAAGCATAAAGACATTTAAATACACAACCAGGACTCCAGGAGCCCTGCTCCCTGTTGTAACCAAAGCTTAATTCCACAGCACATACAAAAAAGGCAGATTCAGAGCTCTGCATCTATTTGATATTTTATTCCACCACCCACAGACCCTTTCACAGCAATCTGCTCCCTCCTTGCTTTCCCTGCTATTAATTATAGTTCAGCTGTTGTACCTGAGGTTGGAGTTGCATCTCCAGAGCAAAACCACTTTTCTATTTGCAAAATGGTTAAAGTATTTTTTCCCCCTGTTTCTAGGATGTTTTCTTAGTATAAAACTACTTGTTCATGAGTGCTGACGTTTTTGCATATTTGTATATGATAAAGTATTTGCTTTTGTGTATATAGAGTAATAAATATGTATAATCTAATTATTTATCTGATATATCTTTGCTCAGCTAAGCAGAACAAGGCATTGAGTATAATTATTTTACCATGTTCAAATCCACTTCTAGCTGTGTTTATAGCACAGTTTCTCCTGGGGAAGAGGGGATGAGCAGTGGGTGAGGGGCTTGGGAAAGTGAAAGGGAAAATGAGAAGCAGCAGATATATTACTACTTTTTCCAATATTTCAACACGGTTGTAGCCATTGAAAGGAGTTACAAAAAATCATGAAATTCACTTCAGAAGGGCAGCAGGGACAAATCTGTGGGGTTTTTTTTTGTTTTGTTTAACACTAGACTGTATTCCATGCAGATAATCCATAGGAATTACATTGCATTAAAAGACAGAGTGTCTTTAGCCCCCCCCCTAAATAGTCCAACTGTGCTGGAAATTCAAGTATGTGGAAATGAGGACTGAGA
The DNA here is from genome assembly GCA_023637945.1 of Phaethornis superciliosus. Taxonomy (NCBI): domain Eukaryota; kingdom Metazoa; phylum Chordata; class Aves; order Apodiformes; family Trochilidae; genus Phaethornis; species Phaethornis superciliosus. Next base: position 3,856,693 of record JAJQWJ010000029.1, read on the forward strand.
AAGTATTTTTTGAGCTGGGTCATGCTCCCAAAAATGTCAAGAAATCAGGAACTGGAGGAGCAGAATCAGCCTCGTGGTGGTCTCTGCTATACCCTGGGCTGTGTTTTTCCCACACCATCTCCTTTCCTGCTGATGCCAGGCAGGTTGTCACACTCAGGAGGTGTCACAGAGTGCTTGGAAAAGTAAATTCATTGCTTGCTTTTGGCCTCCTCTTTCCTCCACCTGAGCCTGGGACTGAGCCCAGAGCTCACTGTGCCGTGGAGGTGATGCAAGCCCAAATTTCAGGATTCATCAGGATCCAGAGGGAATGGGTAGAGAAGCCACATGGTTAAAAGCAAACCCAAACTTTTCTTTTCTGTCAGTTGCCATCATCCCATTCTTCCTTCAGGACCAGCAGGATTAACTGACACCTTGAAATCAGAGTTACCCAGGGAGGGAAGGAGTCTTGAACCCCAGAGAACATTATCCCAGCACCCAGACTTTCCTCTTCAACAGCAGAGAAGATGATAAAGACATTTTTCTTCTAGGCATCAGCAACATTACCCCTGGACTTCCTGGAATTCCAACCTCTTCCACTCCAAACCCACGTGCAAAAAAATATTCCAAAAAAGATTCTTCCTCCCTTCTAACTCCTGAGCTGCCCAGAGGTGAACAAAAAAGTGCCCAGAGCCAGACTTCACACCAAAAGGTAGGACAGAATATTTTTTCCTCCTTGAGAGGCAACTTCTTGCTTCTCCAGGCTGGGAAACACAGGTGAGATCCAAACCTTCAGCTCAGGGCACAGTGACTTCTCCATCCATTCTACCACAAGGTCTTAGAGATGATGAATTGGAGTTGTTAATGCTCCACCTGACAACATCCCAACCCATATTCCTAAAGAGCACAGGATAGCCTGCTTGGGTCTTTCTTTCCATTAAAAAAAAAGCAAACCAAACCAAAACAAAGCCTTTTTTTCCCTCCAGGTACTCAGAACTTAGCATCTCCACTCATGTGTTGATATTTTATGTATCTCAACTCTTTCTGTGCCATGGCACGTGGATGTTGTTATTCCCCACCTTAGAATCTGAGCCTCCTCTGAATTTTTCCAAGCTCCTGGCCACAGGAATGCAGCAGGGATTTACACAGCTCAGTTGCACTCTATTTAAAGTCTGTTTTCTTTTAAACTCGCAGCATTTCAGAATTGTTGGATGGTTACTTAGCATTTCTAGGGATTGTGGTGGGAGGACCCAAAATCTTGCTGTTATTGTGTATATATATTCAGAAATCAGTAAGAAAAAGGCCATTTTTGAAGAATTCAATCCAAAGAAAATTCCTTACCAGCTCATAACCATTTCAAAAGAGATCAAATCCTGGGGAAAAAAACCTAGATGACAGCATCCCTTTGAATTCTTTTCTACTTCTGGGAATGAGGGGGGAAAAAACCACCACCTTCCAGTTGAAACCTTTATTTGGGAATAAAGTTTATCTTCAAAATATGTCTGGAGAGAGACTGTCTGTGCCATAACAACTTGGCAGGACTCAGCCTGCCTTACCCTGCTTGAGCATTTTGCTGCCTTTATGCCATAATAAGATGCAGCAAAAGTCTCCCTAGTGGCTATGTATGAGAAAGTATAATCTGGGGTCTAAATGCCACAAAGCATCCATATTTATCTTTAATGGCTATATAAATTCAGCAGATGAGAAAGAAAACATTAATTAGACAGACCCTGCCCTTGGCAGTAATCACCACTAGTGACAGCTGAACCAGCCAGTGGATAAAATATGCACCCAACATGATTATCAGAATAAATAACTGAGGATCAAGAGAGATTTTTTTAAAAAGGGATAAAAAAGCCCCATACAACCAACAGCTGTTTTGGTGGGGTAAGGAAAACTTTACCTTACTCTGGACTTTGGATTCTTTTTTTTTTTTTTTTTTTTTTTTAATACAAACTTTCCTCAGTTTAGGGCCCAATCCTGCACTTGGTGTCTGTGGAGGTGTAGGGTGGATTGGTCTGGAATTCTGACTGCACAGAAGGAGTAAAAAACCCTGAGAGGTCAAGTTTCAAAGCCCTTCCTTAGGGTCAGGTTCTGGAATCACAATATCAAACACCAGGGGCCTATCACAGCCTTAATAAAATAATTAAAGAAATTCCCCTGCTGGGAGTAGGCTCTAAAAACCAGGATGCTCACAAAGTGATGCTCACATTTCCCATGGTGTCAAGGCACAGCTGCCTTTGTGCTTTATTTATGTGAAATGCCCATGAATGAGCTTGGATCTATGTCAGGATTTAGCCCTGGGGAGGACACTGCTTTCACTTAGTGTTGTCCCCATCCCTCAAAAACCCCTACCCTGTTCCTGCTGGGGGAGTGGCCATGCCACGAGGATGGATTCTGATGGAATCTGAGATTTATTTTTCCACCCTCTGTCTCCTTATACTTAAAAATAGAGCAAACACATCAGCTGCTGAAAACTGCATCTGAGCCATTGGCTCAGCAGCATCCTGGAGGTGAATCCTTTGCAGGGTTTTGCCCTGAAAATAGATCAGGTTTCCCCTTCTCCAGAGCAGGAGGTGGAAGCTGTTACTTGGAAAGGAGAATTTGAAAAATGGAAAAAAATTGAAGGAATGGTGGTGGAAGACCAACTGCAGGATGAAAAGACAAAAAGGTTCAAAGGCTTCTTAGCCACAAAGATCAAATTAAATGTCACCTGCCCCAAAAGGAGAGAGCAGAGAAAGGGACAGAGCTGGCAGAGAAGGGATGGGAAAGGGGAGGTGAGCCCTGGAAATCCAACCTTGGAAAGCACCTACCCCCAGCCCCTGGAGAGAAGCATCCAGCCCAACTTTCCTGAGCAGCCAGAGCCTCTGTGCAGCACAAAACTTCTTTGCTCTCCCCTGGAAAAACTGCTGCTTGAGGTAAACCCCACACAGAGATTTTTTTTCCCCCTTTGCTGCTCCTCTTAAGACTCCTGGGGGAGAAGGGAAGAAGTCAGCCACGCTCAGGGGGTAAAAGGAACCAAGCACAAAACCCCAAACCGACCCCATTTCAACCCAAAACTCTGACTGCATTTTGTTCCACCACCACATCCAGGGCTGGGCTGCAGGCAGAGCCCAATCTCCCAACCTCTGGCTCCAGGCTCTGCTTCCCAGGAAGGCTCCAGGAGAGTCCAGAGCCTCACATCACCCCGACTCATCCTTTTCCAACTCTCCATTGGGTCTTTTTTCCCTCTGCTTGCTGTTTCTCTTCCAAGAGGGGAAAGACTTTGCAATAGAATAACAGAAGACTCCAACACTTGAGACATGGGAGGTCCGAGATGCAGGGGGAGCAGTGCTCAGCACTGTTCTGCTTCCACAAATCCCTCCTTTTCCTGGCTGCTGGGTTCCACCTCTGAGTAGGTGGCATGGTTGCTGTGATTTCGGAATTTCATGGCAGGCCAGTGGTGTGGCCTTCTCTGTGGGCAGAAACAGAGCCATCAGAAGCTGGGACAGAGCCCAAACCTGCAGGGAAAATGGGAACCTGGGTCCTGAAACAAAACCAATGCTGTCTGTGGGAAAGTTTGACTCCTTAATTGAGAAAAAAAAAAATATCAAATTTAAGAGCTCCTTGACAACGCCTCCATCTCGCTGAACTGACCCATTAATGAGGTTAAAAGAGGGAGCAGGGAGGAAATGGGAATTTGAAGGGGAATCTCCCAGCAGCCTCAGGACAAGGGTGGATGGCCAGGGGCTCCCCAGGGGACCACGTCCCCATCAGCTCTGTCCCCTCTCTCCCTGCAGAACTGGGACACCAGTGCTGCCCCTACTCAGGTGGGTGCAGAGAAACACAGCAAAGGTTGCCAGGGGTCAGGGACTGATCTGGTAGGGGCCCTGGAGCTCATTTCTCTGCAAAATGAGAGGCAGGACAAGTGCTGTAGGAAAAGGAGGGCTGAGGGAAGGCTCAGTGTTGCTCAGCTCCCTCCACAGCAGCTCCTGTGCCAGGATTCTGCCCACTTCTGCCTTCCTTGGGATCCTGCACCAAGTGGTCTTCTGGCTTTTGAAGAGCAGATGGAGATTGTTGGACCCCCTCTGAGAATTAAAAGCTTCCATTTCGAGCCTTCACACCACCCCTTCCAACAGGAGCTGATGGCACCACATCTATCAGCAAAGTCTGACAGTTTTTCCATGACACAATCCAGCTGGGGAATTCCAAACCTCAATTTTATCCCAGCCCCAACTGAGCCCTCCCAAGCAGGGGGAAGAATCTGAGGTTGCATGGGGGAGGAAAAAAAGGCAATGTCTGAAAGGGAGCAAAATAAAACCGTGTGGGAAGGAGGGAGCTTAAGTTTAAAACACAATCTGCTGGAGGTTGGGAGATTATCTGTGGCTGTAGACCATGAAAAAAACCTCAGCTATGAACCCTACCAAGCTCTCTCTCTTCTCTTGGCTCCCTGCTCTTCTCTAGAAGGTTGGGAGTGGTGTTGAGAGCAGAGGAGGATGAAACTGCCCCAAAATCAGGTTTTCCACTCACCTCAATGAAGAACAGGGCAGCATTGGAGGTGGGGTGGCTGTTGATGTAAATTCCAGCCAGGATAATTCCTGCAAGGAGCACCACAGCCAGGACAATCCCCACGATGGTCCCTGTGTGGATGGGGACACCTTTCTTGGAAGGAAAACTGCTTGCCACACCTGGAAGAAAAGAATTTCACTGTGCTGAGACCTCAGTGAAAGGACAAACAGAAAAGGAAGGGGAGAGCTTTGGTACCCAATGCACCAGGGCTGCTCTCTGAGCTTCCATAGCAGGAGTTGTGTTTAAACAAGCTTAACCCCCCCTCTCCAAACCATAATCTTTATACGTTGGATGCTGATTCCCACAGAAAGCCATTAGCCATATGCTGAGTGGGGGTCTCAGTGTTTTCCAGACCCCTCCCTTTCCTGCCCTCCATCCTCAGCTATGGATATGCAAGCACAGAGCTGCAGGTGGGATAGATCAGCAGGAACATTTGGGGAGCAATTGGGCTGAAACCAGGAAGATCATTTGCACAGGGACTGATCCTGCACCCAGTTTAACCAGTTCAGCTCCCCTGAGCTGCTTTCAGCTGAGAGGGATGGGCTCATGGTTGGCACAAGGCTGCAGAGCTTGCAAACCTGAGAGCAGGCAAAGAGGGCTCAGATCCTTCCCATACTCTGGAATTTGTAAAAGAATTCCAGCAAAAAAGAATTCCCCTGCCCCTGGGGCTACCCAAGAGATTTGGGTTGAGAAAGGCTTCATGGGAAAAAAAAAAAAAAAAAAAAAAAAAAAAAAAAAAAAAAAAAAAAGAGCTGGGCTAAGGATGCTTTTTATATTTGTATTTTACACTGTTCTTTGCCACAGCTGGGGAAATTAAAAAGAAAGAAAGAAAATAAGACTTCGTGTCTATGCAAAAATCTGCAAAAAAAGAGAATTACATTACAAGAGAAAAGTCATCATCTTTGTTTGCAGAGCAGGAGAGGTGGACAAACAGAAGCAGGGTAAAACAGATTGGTCCTGACTCTCCCTTTTCACTGCCTGAAACGGCATCATCAGGGTGAGGACAATAGGATTCTCCTCTTGATTGCATCCCCCCCAGCCCAGCTCCTCCTGGCCCCCATCCCTGGCTGAGCACAGCTCCCTGGAGCATTGGATTTCAGGGTAAGGTGTACTCAGAACAAGTGTGAGCAGGCAGAGGAGATTAAGGGTTTACCTTCACTTCCTGCATACTGATTGAGCTTGGTGTCATCTGGAAAAATAAATAAATAAATAAAAAATTAAAAATTAGGCTCTTCCTACAATATTCTGTAGGCTCCCCACCTGCTCTCATCCCTGCTGACAGCATTGGGGTGACAGTCACAGTTTTGAACCTCTGAGTTTGGTGGAAGACACCCAGGAAAAAAAAAAAAAAAACAAACAACAACAGTGACAGCACGTGGCTCACGGGTTGCTGTTTCCCTTCCCAAAGTGGCACCTGGAGCACAAACATCTGAAGGAAGCGGAGATGGAATCTGCCCATGGTGAAGGCAGAGCCAGAAACACATCCTGGCTGGGGCTCCTTGGGGTGTCTATGTCCAGAGCACGCGGAGCAACCTGGGGCTGGGACATCCCAAACACAGCACTGGGGACCCAAACCCCCAGTTCTCTTCCTCACTTCATCCTAGGAGCTCCAGGATGGATTGGACTGGGATTCTGGAATTCCCCACTCCAGCTGAAATCCTGACCCGGAATCCTTGCGGAGGGCTCCGTCCTCTCCTTTGCTTTCCTCCCTCCCTTTGCTGCCTTGCTCCAGATAAAGCTGGTTGCCTGATGCAGCTGCCTGTTTGTTCCTTTCCAAGATTACAAATTAACTTCATGCTTGACTATGTCACAGAAAGCTTCTTGTTCTTTTTCCAAGAATCGGCGATGAGTTGGAAAATAATCCCAGCAGTGGTGTTCCACTCTCCCCTTCCTTTAATTACTCCTTTCAAAGTCAACTCTTGTCAGCCAGGCACTCCAGTCCTCCCCCCCCAGCTCCTTCCCATTGCTGAAGGACAATTACTAATGTCCCTTTCTATTTATTCTAATTAGCAGTTTGTGTTAGGGACTATTAAGCAGGGAAATTGAAGTGATACCTGCCAGGAGGAGCCAGCCCTCTGGTAATAGGATTATCAAGCTTTAGAAGATGGGGGGGGCTCAAGGGAAACTCAGGTCCTTATGAGGAGCTTTCCTGGGCTGGAACCAACACCATTCCTGAGCTGAGGACAGCCAGAAGCTGACTCTGTAGTAGTGTCAGTCTGGGAGCATCCCCAGCCAGGACCAGCACCTTAGCAGCCCTGCTTCAAGCATTAAACTGTAGGGCTGGCTCAGCCTGTCCCCCAGGGACTGCCTGCTTCTTGAGCTTCATAAATCCATCAAAAGGTTCCAATGGAGCAGCAGAACTCTTCCTCTTGAGGGTTTCACTCTTGCCACATCATCCCTGAGTCTCGCCTCTTAGGCTGCCCTTCCTTCTCCTTTCCACACCCCCCCCCCGCCCCATGCTTTAAAGAGAGGATTGTTGAGAGATTTGGGGATTTTTATAGCATAGATGATGGTTTTTATAGCATTTGGGTATGAGCTGACTTGAGGAGGCACTCTCCAGGGATAAGCACCAAAGATGGGTGCTGGGTGCTCACCCACCCCCCCACCAGCCCCTACCTTCTGTTGTGAGGCTGTCGAGGAAGAGTGAGGAGGTGGAGGTGGTGACATCCTCATCCAGTGGTGAGAAGGAGCTGTCAGGAGGTGCTGAGTAATGGTCACCTTCTGCTAAATCCTCACAGGTCTCCTCATCTGACTGGGAAAAGAAAAACGAGGGACAGATGACAAAAATCCCAAATGCTTTTCCTAGATCTCCTCCAGCAAGAGTGTCCAGGAGGATTGTGCTTCCCAGGCCCTTGGGCTTCAAACACTGGAAAAAAAAAAGGGGATGTGGTCCAAAAGTGGCAGGAGAAATATGGGGGAGGGGATAATAACCTGGAGGCTGGAGAAAAGGAGAAGTTTGGGAAGCACCTAAGTAGGGGAAATGACAGTGATCTGGTAAAACCCTCTGCTCTGATCTTTTTGCATCACCGAGTGACCTTACACAGGTCCTGTGACCTCCTTTGTTCCTCTCTCAACCCTCTTGGATAACAGGGAACACAGCTGAGTTTTCAGTGGGGGGAAAAAAAAAAACAGCAAAACAAAACTAAAAAAAAAAAACCAAAGCAGAAACAGATGTTTTGTTAGAGCTGATCTTTCCAAGACAAAGAGACTGGTTCATCCAGTGTGGAGATAATTGTGCTAACAAGGAAAAAAAAAATCATCACAAGGGCTATTTTTTTCATGCCTGAGAGTGAGTAAGAGTCACGCTTCAGAAGGTGAAGAAAGAAAAAAAAAAAAAATCCCAGTGTGCTCAGATTGCACCATTTGGTAACACACAGAGGTCTCAGCAGCTTTCCTGAGCATCCAGCACCAACAAGCCCAGAAACAAGACACCAGCAGGGAAAATGCTGGAGGAGAAGGATCATCCTCTAAATATCCCACTAGAAATACCCTTGGGTCAGTGGTCCTGCTGGAGCAGGAGAGGAACAACTAAAGGGATGCTCAGGTGGAGCTGATTGAATTTTCTGAGCTGGGATAGAGCCACTGGTTTGGTTGATCTTTTTTCTTGTATTTCAGCATCATTCCTAGCAGAGGAGCCGAGGGAAGGGATGTTCCTCTCAGTCTCACCTTTTGGCCACAGCCATAGGACAGCCACTCCTCACGGTATCGATCAAAGCCACTGGAACATCTGGGGAGAGAAGCAGCAAATATTCCTTTCACAGAGGAGGAAAAGGGTCAACACTGCTTCTCCAAGGGAAACAGAGAAGCAGAGAAATAGGGAAAAGATCTAGACTGAGTTTGAATTTCCATTCCCTGGACTCCGTGCCAGGGCAAGGCCATGATCCTCACAAGATTTGGTTGTGTTTTGCTTTTGTGGGTTTTGTTTTTTGGTTGTTTTTTTTTTTTCAAGCAACATCTGCACAGGAAAAACACATTAAATGGATCATCAAGGGGATTGGGAAACACCAGCTAGAGAAACCTCTGCAGAAAGAGAGGGAATGAAACAGCACTCTGACCTTTGGAAAGTCTCTGGGGATCCCAAAATATGAATCAGGGGTTCAGCTCTAATTTACCCAACTACCAAGCAATAAAAGAGGAGAAGCCACAAAACATTTCAGGTCCTGTTGAGTCACTGAGAGCTTTGCTGCAAGCACAGCCCATAAGGTTTCTGGGCTCTGCCAAAGCAAAAACACAAACTCCAGTGTCCAGAAGTGAGCTAAGAGGACTCTGGGGGTAAATCACTGAGTTGGACTCGGGACTGAAGTTCAGACCCTGGGAGCCACCCTAACAACTTCTTTGGGAAAGATCACGTTGGCTTTGCAAAACCAACCTGGTTGAAAGCCAAGGAGATAGCAGCAGGATTGCTCCAGCCCACACCTCCCCCCCTGTTTGCCATTTGTCCTCCCCTTTGCTCTTTGTCCTCTCAGAAGATGAAGTTTGCAAACCCCACAAATTCAGGACAAGCAGAATGACAAAGTTCTTGAAGCTTGAGGTCTCAGCTCAAACAAGATCCAGGCTAAGCCACTGTATCCCAGGCTTAGTTTTGCTCCCAAAGCCACAGCTGCTTTCACACATCTCCCTTCAGCTGCTAGAACAGAATATTCTCTGATCTGAGGCCACTGCTGAGCAACTGTCAGTAAAAAAATGATGTTCCCCTGGCTGGGGTTGTATCCAGCCCCCTGAAAGGCAAGGAATCAATCCTAATGTATAGGCTCATTTTGCTGCTGTCTCAGGATCTTTCCCCATCCCAGCTGCCCTGCTCATACCTGCCTGAAATTAGGGAATGCATGGAAAGGCTGCAAGTCTGCAGCATAGGAAGAGAAGGGCTCCAGGGAGGAGGAGGAGGAGGCTGGGAAGGTCTGGGATCTTCCTGGGATCCCCGGGCACTTCCCAAGTGTGCCCATTCCCAAGCTGCCTCTCAGGATCTGTGTTATTGGGTCCCCTCCCCTGCCACCAGCTCTAAATAAATCTTACAGCAAAATCTCATTAAATCCTCTCCTCTCTGTGTTGTGCTGCTTGAGCTGAAGGAGTGGGACTGCTGCATGGCTGGGTCAGGCTTGGCCTCAAAAATCCTCTGTTTGCCCCCCCAAAAAAGCAGCAAATGCCTCCCCACACCCCCCCCTTGCTGTGGCTTTGTCTCTGGAGCTCGGGGGTGATGAGCACCCCCAGTTCTCTGCCACCCCCCAGAGCTGAGCCTCTCCCAGCCTCCCCCCCCCTCCCTTTCTGAAACCTCAGCCTCAGGCAGGGGAAGTTTCCCCCAGGTTGCATCTCACTGAGTAAAAAGTGAGTTTCACTTCTGGCCTCACTTCTTCCACCTGCTGCGTCAGAACCCCAGAGGAAAAAAACAAAGCGAAGCAAAAAAAACCCCAAACAAACAAAACAAACAAACAAAAAAAAACCACAAAAAAAAAAACCAAAAAACCAAAAACCCAGAGCCTTGGGAAACATCTCCTTGCAATGGCTTGGAACCAGAGAGCAGATCACCACTGACCCATGGCTGGGAGACCACGAGAGCAGCATCCTGACTGCACCAAAAAGCAACAAAAAAACCCACAACAGCAATTTCTAAAAAAGGGAAATAGTAATAAAACCCCAGCAACGCTGACCCAGGCATCAGAACCGAGTCATAGTTCCTGTCCCAGCTACAGAAAAAGGGGAAAAGGGGAGGAAAAGCAAACTCATCCCAGGTACCTCTGCAGGACATGACACCAGCTGCAGTTGAAGGTCAGCTCCGAGGTGACACACATCTCACAGCTCTGATGCTGGAGACAAGCTGGAAAAAAGAGAGGAGAGAAGGAGCAGTGAGACCCCAGCAACCCCATGGGCACCAGGGAGCAGCTGGGGGATACTGGTGGCAGGGACTGGGGATGCTGGTGGAAGGGACTGGGGATACTGGTGGCAGGGACTGGGGATACTGGTGGCAGGGACTGGGGATACTGGTGGCAGGGACAGGACCTGAGCTCCATCAGCTGAGTTTGTAACCCATGCAAGGGACCTGCAGGACAAGGCAGAACCTCCTAGCAGGAGTGGACTCCCAGCTCCACCTCTAAACATCTTCCTGCTGTGTTTAGCTGGGAATTAAACCCCATCTGAGACTTGGGCCACTTCTGATTGCACAGAGGGTGTTTTCTCAGAGGGAAGGAAGGAATAAGAATTCAACCCCCTGGTGCTGTCTCCATCCTGACCCAGACACTCCATCACTTCTCCATCCACAGCTCCTGTGCTGCCCCCCACACAAAGTCACTGGAGCAGACTGGGAGCTGACCCAGCTCAGCCACTTCTGGCCTGAATAAAGCTGAAAACAACCCCCCCAGAATAAAAACTGGAGCCTAGCTCTCCCTATCTCTGTGGCTCCTCTGAAGATCTGGCTCTCAGCTACCCTGGCTGCTGGGAAAAAACAAACCAGCAAGTCTTAAGGAGGAAAACCAAAACAAAACAAACCACAAAACATTGCAGAATGCTTATTTATGATCAGTTTTTGCAGTAACTCTGCCTGCTGTTAAAATTGTCCTGAAATCCCCCGGGGAGGCTGTTTAAATGCATAACCTTGGCATCTCTGTGACAGATTTACTCTCCTCTCTGGATTTACAACCTGCATGACAACTTCCCCTCCTGCTCATGGCTCCTCGGAGCAGAACACTAAAAATGTATTGAACAGAATTCTCAAGAAACACCATCGGAGCGTGGAGGAGTAGAAAATGTCTTGTAGGGCAGACCTGAAGTGAACCAATGTCCAGAAAAATCAGCTGCAGCTTGGGAGGCAAAAAGAGAGAGGTGGGAGCAGCCAGAAATGAGAAATCAAAAGAACTGGGATGGGGGGGGGGGGGGGAAGATCAACTGGGGAGCAACAAGAGCCACCAGGATGAGCACCCTGGGACACTGGGGTTGTCACTCTCATCATTCCCATCACCAGTGGTGGAGTCCCCATCCCTGGAGGTGTCAAAGCCCCGTGCAGATGTGGCACTTGGGGACAGGGCTGAGCGGGCACGGGGGGGGTTGGCTTCCTGGGTGGGTTTGATGATCTCCAAAGATCTTTCCCAACCTTGATGACTCTATGGAGGAAACACACTCTGGGCCACCAGAGCAGCTTACTGGGCAGAGGGGTGAACTCCACAGCTGACAAGTTGGTGATCTTGCTGGTGTCCAGCTCCACGCGGTGGTACTCGTAGATGGTCCGGCGGCGAGACTCTGAAACGGGGACCTGGGGCTCCAACCTGGGCACAAACCCACCAAGCCCCCCCCTTTCCACATCCCGCAAAGGGGTTGGGGTGGGGAAAGCTTGGGGGGCTGCTGCTGCCTCTCAGCTGGAAGGCAAAGGTGTGTGTGTCCCCCCCTCCCAGTTCTTGGGGTCACTCCCAGGGGATGGTGTGAGGCTGGCAGGGAGCAGGAGGGGTGGCAGGGCTCAGATCTCCTCTTCCTCCTTTGGCCAGGAGGAGCTTGGAGCTCTCTGTCCCCTTCTCCCCCACCAGAAACCCCCGAGGTGGGGGTGCCCCAGGCCTGGGAGCTGCACAGCACATTGCTGCAGCCTCCCCTGGCTGCAAGGCTTCCCCCACTTCCCCCCCAAATCCTCCTCCTCCTTGCTCCATCCCTCACACCTTGCCCTCCTCTTCCTCCTCTGTCCCCTTCAGCCAAGAGGACTCCCCTGTCATTTGGTGTCCCTGTGAGGATGCTCCACGCTGTCCCTCCAGGCTTGGAGCCCAACAGGACCCAGCAACCCCCCCCCCCCCTACACCCCTTCCTCTCCTTCCCCTCCAGCCTTGTTTCTTCAGTAGGGTTTTTTTCATGCCAAATTCTTGCATTTCTTCTCCCCCTGCTTCCCCTCACCCACCAGGGCAGGCAGGGGGTACAGGCAAAGGGGGGGACAGGCAAAGGGGGGGACAGGCAGGGCTCAGCAAACCCCTGGGGCTGGGGGCAGCAGCTTGGGCAGGGGCTGGAGGGGAGGGGAGGCACCAGCCAGCCTGGATGATGGTTGGGGTTTTTTTGTGTTGTTTATTTTGTTGTGTTTTTTTTTTTAACAAAACCTGTTGTTAATGGGTAACAACAAACGAGGGCCAGATGGCAGCTCCATAAATAAGAAGGCAAAGGAAGGGCAGCACGGGGAGGCAGGAGTGAGGTTTTGGGCTCCTCGTGACAAGAGGGGATGGGAGAGGCTGGAAAAGCCTTTTTGGGGAGCTGCCCCCCCACCCCCCCAGTGCCCTGCAGCTCCTGGCACACGTGGGGCCAGCCTGGGGACATTTCTGGAGCTGTCCCCACCTCCTGCAGACCCCAACAGCACCCAGGCTGCCACCCACCCCAGCACAGCACAAGGGCAGTGGCCCTGGGGGGGTCCCCTGAACCCCTCAGCCACAGGAATGGGGCACCCATCACCCCCCCAAGCCTCTCCTCCATCTGCAGCCCCATTTCCAGCCGGATTTCCCCCCCTCCCCAGGGGTTGCCAAGCAGGGCAGTGCTGCCCTGAGATTCAGGGTGAGAAACAGGAAGGGCAGGGACTCACCAGGGACCTCGGGAGAGGGGTTGAGGATCATGAAGGCATCCGAGAGCCCGGCTTTCACTGGGTGCTGGGTGGCACTGATCTGTAGGACTGGCACAGGGATCTGCAGCCAAGGAATGAGGGTGAGATGGACACCAGCCCTGCCCTCCCTGGTGCTGCTGGGGAGGTCACCAGTGCTCTGGTGGCACTAGGAAGGCCCCGACCCAGGGTGTGAAGAGGCAGAAGATGACATCTCCTCCCAGAGGCACAGGGACCCTCCTGCCCTGCCCTCCCCTCCCCAGCAGAAACAGCTCTCACCTCCTTGTACCCAAAGACAATTCTCCCAGTGCTGTGCAGGGCTGCCTGGAAGGTGAAGCTGCCCATGTCCTCCTTGCCCTGAAGATAGACCTTGTCCCACTGCACCACAAAAACCGTCCCTGGGGCAGGAACCGGAGCAGATCACTCCTCTCATCTCTCCTTCCTCCGACCCCTCCACAGCCTGACCCCTTCCTCTTCCATCACCAAAGCTCCCAATCACATCCCCCAACCTCCAGCACTCTCAGCAGACCCAGCAGCAAACCCAACCCACCCCAACCATCCCTGTTACCCCCATCCCCACACCCTCACCCCCATTTCCAGTGTGGTCGCTGGAGGAAGTTCCAGGAGGAAGAGGGGGGGTGTGGGGGGGGGCAGGGGGCTGCTCTGCACCCCTGGCAGGAGCAGGACTCACCATTATCCAAGTACTGGATGGTGGAGTTGCGGGAGTAGCTGGGGTTGAAGTTGGCCATGAGGGGTGCCACGTACTGGGTGGCCGTCAGCATGCGGTGGATGACGTCCCCCATGAAGAGAAAACCTGAGGCAGCAGAGGAGGGTGAAGCAGCACCCACTCCCCTCCACCTCCCCCTCTCCTTCTGACCACCACCACCCTGCCCTGCCTCACCCATCCCATTTTTTTAATCCACTCCAAGTCCTCCTCTGTGACCCCCCCGAACCCCCCGCCGAAACTGAGGCGGCAGCAGCACCCAACCCTCTGGGCAGGGGGTGCAAGGAGAGGGAGGGAGGAGCTGCAGAGCCCCTTCTCTGGGGGGCTCCGGGATGTGGGGTCCCTGTCCCATCCCAACTCACCACCCGTTGCTATGGTGACCTGGCGCAGGAGGTGGCCGTAGAAAGGGAAGTCGAAGGAGAGGATGATTCTCTGTGGGAGGGAGATGGGGTGAGAAGTGTGTTCATCCCTTGGGAAAATAGCTGGGAGGGAGGGGGGGATGGAGGGGGGAGAGGTTTGTGCCCCCCTGGACACTGGCTCAGCCCTGTCTGGGAGCAAAGTCTGGAGAGGGGGTGGGAGAGAGGGGGTGGGAGAGAAGGGGGGTGGGAGAGAAGGGGCTGGGAGAGAAGGGGGGTGGGAGAGAGGGGGGTGGGAGAGAAGGGGGGTGGGAGAGAAGGGGGGGTGGGAGAGAAGGGGGGTGGGAGAGAAGGGGGCTGGGAGAGAAGGGGGCTGGGAGAGAAGGGGGCTGGGAGAGAAGGGGGGTGGGAGAGAAGGGGGGTGGGAGAGAAGGGGGGTGGGAGAGAAGGGGGGTGGGAGAGAAGGGGGGTGGGAGAGAAGGGGGGTGGGAGAGAAGGGGGGTGGGAGAGAAGGGGGGTGGGAGGGAAGTTCTGTGAGGGTTCTTCAGCCCTGGAGTGGGTCCGGGGGAGATGAGCCCCTTCCCAAACTTTGCTTTCCATCCTCCTACCAGGGGGACGTGGAGGGGTGAGGTGCCACCAAGTGGGAAATCCCTGCTGGGAGAGGGGCTCACCGAGGCCTGACGGTGTGTGTTGGAGAGGATCCCATGGATCTTCACTTGGCTCCTGTTGGCTGCTGCCATGTCGACCCAAAGCCCCCTCAGACGGGTGTCCCCCGGCCCATAGATCCGTGACACGTAGTAGCTGTGGTTGTCCTCCTGCAGCGGGGAGGTGACAGGGGACAGACAGCCTTGCCCACCCTGCCCCATGGAGATGCAAACCCCCAGCAGCTGGGATCCCAGCTCAGGGCTAAGCAGCAATAAAACCAGCACAGGAAAAACCCGGGGGAAGGCAGGAAAGGGTGAGGAGAAGTCGGAGAAAGGGCAGAGAGGATGGGAGGGATGGAGAGAGGCTCCAGCCAAGCAGATGGGACCTTCCCGGGAAGAAAATATCCTGATCTAGAGCCAGGGGCTGGAAGTTCCAGCTCAAGTGACCACTAGAAGAGAAGCAAACAACCAAAGACGTGGAAACTCAGAGGAAACAACCTTGGAACAGGCAGCTGGGGGACAGTGACCGAGGGGGGGGGCTGGGGACAGGAACTGCGAGGCACTGCCTGCTCCTGGGTGACATCCCCGGAGCAGGGGACAGGGACTGAACCATCAGATCTCTGCTCTCACCCAGAGCAAGGAGAGGGACCCCGGGCACCCTCCCCAAGCCACCAGCAGCACCCCCAGGCTCCCCGAGCCCCCTCCCCAGCAGAGCAGAGCAGGGACCAGGCAGCAGCTCTGCCAAGAGCAGCTCAGGCTGAGCAGGGAGGATTCAAATCCCGGCCGGGAACCCCCACGGGTGATTTCTGGGGACATTGGCAGAGCGGGTGATTTCCCAGGGTGCAGCCAGCCCTGCGTGTCCCTGCCGTGTCCCTGCCACGGCTCCGGACAGGGACCCAGCCGGGAGGCATCGCCTGTCAGGAGAGGGCGGTTCACGCCGGGAAACATCTTCATTTTCCTCGGGAAAGCTTTGCTCCCTGCCAGCTCCTGGCGAGCTGCCCCGCTCCCTGCTCCTCTGCCCCCTCCGACCCCCCAAATCCTCCTGGGGGGGGGGGGGGTTCACACCTTCTGCGGGCCACGCAGGGCGAGAGGCAGAGGAGCTCCTTGGGGGGATGCTCCGAGCCCCCCAACGGCACCAAACCCCAGGAAATTGCTGCTTGTCCCTCCCGGGAACCACAGGCACCATCACACCCTCCCTGCGGCTCCGCAGTGTCCCCAAATGTCATCCTGGTCATTGGTGGTTTGGGGCTGGGTTGGGTGTGTTGGTTTGGGGATTTTTTTTTTTTTTTTTTTTAAGATATTTTCACAGCAGGGACTTTTCCCTGTCCCTGGTGATCCAGGAGCAGAGCAGAGCAGCCACAGCTCTGTCCCTTCTG
This sequence comes from Phaethornis superciliosus, assembly GCA_023637945.1. NCBI lineage: Eukaryota > Metazoa > Chordata > Aves > Apodiformes > Trochilidae > Phaethornis > Phaethornis superciliosus. The sequence continues at coordinate 3,872,865 of JAJQWJ010000029.1, forward strand.
CTCCTGCCAGGGGGGCACCAATTCCACAACCAACTGCTGGCAAAAGCACCAGGACAGAGCATCCTCCACCAGAAACCTCAGCCACGAATCCCACCCTGGCCCGGAACCCTCGGAGCTGGGCAAACACCCCCTCCCCACACCCCCCCCCCCCCAGCTGCCAAGGGACCCACAACCGCGCCACAAATAACCAGGAGCTAATTGAGGGCGGGTAATTAGGCACAGCCGGCCTGTGAGAACCAGGTGAGGTGTCCCAGGAGGTGACATTGCTGCTGCAGAAGCTCCTTAGCAGTGGTGCGGGCTCCTTTCCTCCCCCCCCGCACCCTGCAGAGCCCCGCACCCCGGGGGCAGCAGCAGCCCCCCTGCACATGTGGCATCGTGGCAAGCAAAGTGTCCCCAAATTCCCAGCCAGGCCACGGCAGAGCTCACGGGCAGGGACAGCCGCAGGG